>JBBPCY010128190.1:0-16908 GCA_037974405.1 Brachyalestes nurse | reverse complement strand
ATGGTTGAAGAGTGGCAGATGTTTGATCAGAATATCATTGACTGGGCCATCAAGCAGTGCCGTCTACGCATGCATTCGAGAGCAAGGAGGACACTTTGAACATCACCTGTACACTGACCTTGCTTGACAGATTGCTTGTCACTGTGTTGGAAACTTTGTATTTTGAGTACTGCATTTTAAACGTTCATTAAGTTGGTAATGTGATGTAGATCTTTATCAAAATGTCCATATTATTCTTTTTGAATAATATCTATTTTCGTTTGCACAAACGACAACTCGCTCAGATCTCCCCACATAATGCAGTTCTGAGGCAGAGGAAAGAGAAAGAGGAAAAAAAAACAAAAAATTATGGTCTGCCTTTCACTGCTCTTTTCCAAGCCAAGGTGCCTTGGAACCTTGAGGGAAAACAATCAGAGAACATTAAAGAACACATTAGAGGAGAGCCGAGCTCTATGAACCTGTGACCGCAAGAAAAAGAAGGAGAAAGAAAAAAAGGAAAAGAAATTCAAGACATTGACTTGACAATAATATTCATACTATATTGTAAAATGACAGACAGACATTTTTAGTAAATACATGAAAAACTGTTGACTCTCCCTCTCCATACAGGGCACAAAAGCCTGGACATTACTGTCCTCCAGAAAGGCCTGAAAAGCTGGGCCCAAGGTCTGTTTCTGTCTTCCCTCCATTGCATTAACCTGCCAAACAACCCTGCACTGTTGCTGCACACGGCACACCTCCTGCTACATTGCTAGCCCATGTGGGCGGTCTCCAGCTCGAGCTCTGCACCACCGCCCGCTGCTCCCTGCCTACATGACCTGCTTCATAACCTGCTGCACACTCAGCACCACTCCGGCCAGGGAGGCCTCTCCGGCCAGGGAATCAGTTCCATTTTCCAAACAGTCATCAACAGTGGGATCTTCTTCCACTGCCAGTTCCCAAAGGGACAGGCTTCCCACCATGTAGAAATATCAACAAGTCAATACAGCATCAGATTACCGCGATAAAGTGGCTTGACACTGGCACTTTCGCTTAAGCATTTACTGTCTATTCTCTGATTTTCCTCAGAACCACTTCACAGCCATTCTATTTTATTCTTCTCTGTCAGCATCTGCTTGATGCCTATAGAAGTCCACAGGGAATACAGGCCGACAAGGTGCTCCTCTGCTTATTCTACTTCTGAGGAGCCCAGGATGAAGCTGCCGTCAAGTTGGCCGTAATCAAATATGATCCACACTCTCCCTTCCCAAGTGCCACATGAAACAAAGGAACCCTTAATTGAGCAAGAGATGATGAAGAAGAAGGGGCAATGCACACTTAAGCACCTTTGTTTGTCTCTTAAGAGAAATCACACTCACTTTCCTTTACTTGGTCTAAACAAACAGGATTTGTTTGCATCATTTCACAGCATGTAGCTGAAAACAAGTAAGAGTATTTCAGAAAAAAATTAAAAAGCCCATGCTTCACATTTATTCTGTATTTTATTTTTTTCATCGCACATTTTTAAAGTTTTAAATACCAACAACAGTCAGTTCTTTTTCCACAACAGTTTACAACCCCTTTATATCTGTCATGCTTTTAAAACTTGAATAAATAAATGAGCTCTGTTCTGATTGGGCGCCCGCTTATTGTGCCTCATTTCAAAAGCAGTCCAGGCTGAAACACCATTTAGGTTTATGATGTATACTGTGTTCCCCGCTCAGAGTTCACAGCCTCAGTCATTCACAGATTTCTTCTTAGAATAAAACTAATAAAATTGTTCGCAGAAACCCTCGCAGATTCCTGGAAACCACAAATATCCTCTGCATTTTTTGGCTTTTTTCATGGAAACATATATTTTTCATGCGTTTTAGTGCTAAATTATTGAGAAAAATATAATTAACTAATTTTGTACCATAAATTTGTAAATTATATTTGTTCATTTAAAATAACTGTATAATTCTTTAGTACTGTCAAGAGAACAAGAGCAACTGTATATTGGCTGCTGCCCTGTGATGCATCTCTGGCAGATGCAGTCCAGCATTCCCGCATCATAACAGTTTCCTGCATGTTCTTCAATGTTTCACTGAAGAACATTTCACTGAAGAACATTTTCTTGTATTTTTCGTTTCGTTCTTCTTAAAGCCCTGTATTTTTAATACAGTAAATTAAATTATTACCGTATTTACCCCGCTTATACCAAAGAAAACAACAGCACATATCAAAGCTTTTGTGACATCACAAACACACTTTAAACAGGCTGTTCTTGCAGGCCAATGGTGCATTTTTAAAATTCAGTTTTCCACAATATGCGCTCTTTAAATTCTACATAAGAATTAATCTACAGGCTGGTGAGGCTGAACAGTGTAGCTCTTAAGCAAAGTCAGAGCCCACTCATGCCAAACACCACAGTAAACAATCAGTGTCTTTTAGAAATGTCAAGGTCCTATTAGTAAATCAGTGTGATGCATTAGGACTTCATTATTGTATTTAAGCAATAAAGCCAGTATATGACCTATAATCACCCAAAGCATGATCAATGTTCCCTTATTGCAAGAGTGGGCAACTCCGGTCCTAGAGGGCTGTGGTCCAGCATGTTTTGGTAATTTCCTGGCTCAGAAACACCTGGTTCAACTCACCAGTTAATTGTCAGGTTTGGTGAATGTGTTTGAGGAGAACTACCACCAAACTGTGCTGGACACAAGCTCTCCAGGACCGAAGATGCACACCTGCCTTATTGTATTGGTTTCATTCTACATGTCAAGTTCACGTGTGTTATTGTGTCACCAATGCTCCACTCAGACCCATTCTCTACATGTCTCTCCAGTTCTCTTGCAAGATAACACGTTAACGCAGCACAACCCTAATCACACTCATTTCATGCTCTCCTATACAGGCGTTTCCGTTAACTGTGCGCCATTCACCCATGCTGCACTGTTAAATTGACTGCTTTCACAAACGCCCAGAGGGCAGTTTCAGGACTTGGACCCTGCAGACCACCTCATTGGTGGACATGATGTTTGGATGACATACTGAAACATAGAAAACACTGGGAACTATTTTTGGTGATGCTAACATTGCAAGAAACACCACCCCAACCCCAAAACACACACACAATAGAAGACTGTAACATCAAATTAGCAGCCTTTTTTGAGACTGCAGTAGCCACGGATGGACTCTAGACACTTTGAGGTTCTAGACTCCCCCTACCCTCTTTAAAGTCCAGAAATAATCACCCCTTCTTTAAACTGTAGTCGACGTGTTGAGCTGTACCTTCCCTATTTTTCACAGTACCCGCCTTTAGTGGACTGTGCAGTAAACAAAGACAGTTAATATGACCTGCACACCCCTATGCTGGAAGCAGAAACAGAGCGTGGGTCCCTTAAAGACCCAAAAGCAGACTAAACATCATCATTATCACCATTCCTATTTTCCATCCTGTTTCCCTTCTTGCTTAGTCCTATGAAACACACAAACACAGGAGACAAAAGGTTCCTCCGCAGCGGGTGTACCGTCCGGACACTGACCTGGATGGTGCAGGTGTATTCGGTGTCGTCCAGCAGGCGGACGGTGCAGCTGAACTCTCTCTCCAGGCTCCTCATGCTGCCGCTCATCAGTCGACTCAACATGTTCGCCCTGCTCTGCCTCTGCCTCCCGGCCCGCTCTGCCTCAGCCCTCCGGCCCGCGCCGTCACACCTCGCGCTCACCCCGCTCACACACCCGCCGCGCGCCTCGCATCCTGATCCGGTCTCACCTGCGGGTCGACTGCTGGAGAGATGTATTTCCTTCCCTTTTTTATTTTTATGTTATTTACACTGAAAGCTATCGAATGAATGACAGAGGCGCGAGCGTGCAGTCGTGCCTGACTCTTCACCACTTACCGCCCGTAGACTGAACTGGCGTGTAGAGGGGCGGAGTTAGTGCACAAGATCGATACCCTAACCAACCAATGGCCCCTCTTGGCTGTTTTTGGACACTGAAACAAGATAACGGGTCTTTATAGATGCAGGTGAACAGATTCTCCGCCCAATAACAGTTCGACTGCGTTTTGGAAATCCCAGGCATTGAATTCATCCTACAGTGAGGTGGTCTGATCCGACCGTTTTCTCTTTAGTAACTCTCCTTTCTTCTCGATTGCGTTTCATTGAAAAGTCTAAGTGGACATTACTGTTTTGTTCAAATTCACCTGACGGCGCACGGCGGGAGAGTATGGACTGCTAGCCAATTATAGCGCAGAAGGGCGGGACCTGGCGGAATGCAGGTGGAGAAAACAAATACAGCTACGCAGCAAGACGAATCCTGATTTTGTGCGAATCTATGGCTCCGCCTAGCGAACAGGAAAAGACTGTTTATTCAATACCAGGACTGGACCGGTCATTTTGAGCCTAGACCGGCCCACCGGGCTGTTGTTCCGAGGGGGGGGGGGTGCTGACGGGATTCCGCTTTATCGATTCCGCTTTCAAATTTGCTAATTTATTTTAGACTTCATTTTAGTGACAAAAACATAATAATTGTAGGAGAGAGATACTGGCAGTAGTGAAGTGGGCAGTACCACAGATCTCTGGAGTTCAATTCCTCACAGAGGCAAGCACACCAGACTGCACCAATAAAAATCCTTGGGCAAGACCACTAATACTGCATTTGCCTACATTTTTACTCTGATTGAAAGTAAGTTACTACAAGAGCATCTACTAAACATGTAAATGTACCATGTACCAAGACGTTCCACTGCAGTTCTATACATAATTCCAACGTGTTTTTTAAATGAGCATAACATTATTAAAATGTATTGCTAAACTTAAAGATGGCAGGTTCTCCTAGAAGACACTGGCTCAGGCTCCATTCTGCACTTATTTAATCATCAATACCAGCACTTTTGTGACCACCATGTCAGTGCCACTGCCATGATGAGAATGATCCACCACCCAAATAATGTCTGCTCTCTGGTGATCCTGTCTTTTGATGAAAAGCATAAAGGGTGCTAACTAATGATGCAGAGAAACAGATGAACTACCGTCTGTCCTTTAAACCACAACGTGCATCTAAATGAGTAGTTGAGATGATAAAATAGACAATGAATGTAGGTACAGGATAGGTGTCCCTAATAAAGTGGCTCATCAGTGTAATCATGATAGCAGGTGTATACTGTGCAATTTTGGGCTGTCCCCCAAAGATGAACAGCATAAAAGCAATGTAGGAATATCTTTGGTCACGGCTCTACAACAGTAAATCTACATCGCACTTTGAGAGAGGCTGAAAGAAGGGTGTTGTCATGGTATTTCCACCAAAGATAGCCTGGGGCAACAATTTGACAGTGTCAGTAATTTAGGATCACTATCTCACTGTCTGATTGCTGCCAAGACAAGGTAAGTGAACAAATGACTGCAAAAGAGAGCAGAACATTCTTAACCTAGACATCTCCTAAAGAGGCCGATCTTCACTGAACAGCCAAGATGCTAAATACAGAAACGAAGCAAAGCTGGTGGATGTAGCTTGGAGAAGTATGGAAGCAATTGGGTCCAGTGGGCAGGTGGGGGGGTCACTTCATCCTAAGAAAGGGAAGTTAAATTGAGGGCTTACAGTTGTCATTTTTCTGTTTGAAGTACATCATGTCATCCTCACTAAAACAAGATAATAGAGGAGGATGAGGGGAGTGAGTAGATTAGGCTAAATGTGTCCAGAGAAGAAGATATGGTGGATAAGATGATTCTGAAAAAGAAGCAATTTGTGGTAGCGATGCTACCCTTAAAATGTCAAAGGAGGATGTGTTGAGACTGTGAGGCTGGTACAGCATATACAATACACATACCATGAAGTATACAAAATCACATTCCTAGATGTTAATTAGGATGTCAAGATAGACTGCTCAAAAAAATTGAAGGAACACTTTTTAATCAGAGTATAGCATCGAGTCAGTTAAACTACTGGGATATTGATCTGGTCAGTGAAATAGCAGAGGGTGTTGTTAATCAGTTTCAGCTGCTTGTACAAGAGGGGCAACAACAAGACAACCCTCAAAACAGGAATGCTTTTACAGGTAGAGGGCACAGACATTTTTTCCTTCCTGGAATATCGTTCAGAATGACTGGTTTGGTGATGGGTCAGTGATGGTCTGAGGATGCACAGACCTCTACAGGCCTCGACCAGGTGTCACCAACATGGTGCATGCGGGCACCAGGGTGCCCTGATCCAGATCTGGGAGGAGATCAGCTGGGATGCCATCCCTCATCTAATTAGGAGCATGCCCCGATGTTGTCAGGCATGCATACAAGCATATGGGGTTCATACAAAATACTGAGTACCATTTTGACTCGCTGCAATAAAATTTCGGCAAAATGGACTAGCCTGCTACTTTTTTACTTTGATTTTCAGGGTGCCTTTGAATTCAGCCCTCTGTAGGTTGACAATGTTCATTTCCATCAAATAATGTGGCATCCTTTTGTACCTAACATATTACCCAGTTCATATCAGTATACAGTGTTGTGCCTGAACGCGTTCATTGAACACGTTCCTATTTTTAGTGAACACTGAACTGAACGAGTCGGTTTACAAATTATGAACGCAACCATGAGTGAAGTTCACTCTCGCGAGACTGAACGCAGTTCACGTGATGGGAAGTTTGGCTCTTTTCAGAGAGCCAGCTCTTATGGCTCGGCTCCCAAAGAAGAGCCGGTTCTTTCAGCTCCCAAACAGCTATTTGTTTATCATCATCTGTAGTCTCATATTTTAGCCCAACTTGGCAAATATGAATGTTTTGTGGTGCTGATAAAAAAAGTGGCGAGCGTCTCTCACTCGAAGGGAATCGGCTCTTCTGATTCACTACAAAGAATCGGCTCTTAGTAGCTGGCTAACACTGTGCTGCAAGTCCGGACGCCTCGGCAGAAATACACAGGGTAAATAAGCTTATAAAAGGAGGATATTGATGTTTAGTACAGCTAAATACTGGATGTTTGAGTTTTAGAGCTGTAATGTTACATTTTCACTAGTTTGATAAAGTTTATTTTTTAGTTATGTTCTTTTCTGATCACTTTAAAGGATGTCTGTGTTAATGTTTTCTGAAGAAAAATTCCATATACAGTATACCTGCACCTAATTTTTTCCACCTTCACCATAACATGATGCATTGCTTAAGTGGTAAGATCTATTCTCAACCTCAAAATGTTTTTTTAATGTAGCTTATGTCTGTGATTGTTCAGTGATATTACAGATAGAAGTAGAAGATTGAAGGCGGTTCAGATAGATGGATGCTGTATTGAAATGTAAAAAAAAAAACGTGAACGAGTTCATTTTTGAGCTGTGAACTTCATTCAAAATTCTTAAAAATGAACTATGAACATGAACTAGCTCATTTTTATTTGAATGAACTTGTTGTTTTTCAGTGTGAACTGGCACAACACTGTCAGTATAGATATCCAGTAGGGTGACTGGCAGTAGGGTGACTGGCAATCTACTGAAAAAAATTGATCTTTAGAATTTTCAACGTGGTACCCCTCAAATTGTTATCCTTATTCTGTAAGTAAAAACGGCAAAGATTTTAGGTCAACATTTACTGGTTGCTCAACACAAGTAAAGTTTCTACTTTACTGCTATATTGTTTCTACTATATTGTAATTTTTTTGTTTTTCCTGTGCTATGGTAAGCAATTACATCTCTTCTGTTCCTTATTTAAAAAATTACAAGATCTGTATGAGTATTCTTTGGATGCCATGTTGTTTTAAAAAAAAAAAAACAAATCCAAACAAATACTTTAATCTTTTATTATAATAAAATTGCTTACAAGCAGTGTATATTGTGGTATGTAACTATAGATTGTAATGTGCAGCTAAAATGTAAGCATTCTGAACTGTATTTTATTTGCAATTTTGCATGCAGCACCTGCTGCATGCTATATAGTTTAAATTGTTTTAAGGAGATGTTTGAAGCAAGCTTTGTTCCATACCTACAAAAGACATTGCAATTTTAACCTTGATTTAGGTTGTCCTGGCTGGCACACAGATACAGTGCAACACTAATCCGTATGATGATAAATCTGTTAACTTTAGACATGTTGACTTTTAAATGTGCATGAAGAATTCTAAAAAATTACTGTGACCTCCTGTCATAGTACATAACAAATTGAGAGGGTACCACAGAAGAAATTCTGAAGTTCGTTTTTGACTGGCACCCTAATATCCAGCATGATTGTAGAGCATAAAGGTATGTGTGATATAAAACATGTTATCAAGGAAGACCTCAGAGCTAGTTAGATGTTTTGCCTAATTGGAGGGATGGTGGGTGGTAAGATGATGGGTTAATATTATTTTTCCTTTCACACTGGTGCACAGTGAGAGGCAGGCAAGTCATTACACTTCGATCAAAGACTATGGAAAAGTGTTGATGTGTTGTGAGATGGCATTAGGAGGTAGCGTGGAGAGAAGGCTGTGGGGGTATTGTGATACTCTGAGCAGTGTTCTGCTGGTAAACCGTATGGCTGGGCATTTATGCGGAGTTTCTTTGACATGGATCACCTATCTAAACATTTTTGTCGACAAAACACACCCCTTCATGGCAACGTTATTCTCTAATGGCAGTGGCCACCTTCAGGAGAATAATGTGCCCTGACACGCTGCAAAAGTTATTCAGGAATGGTTTGAGGAGCATGACAGAGTTCAAGGTGTTGACTTAAGGTGTTAGAGATTCCCCAAATATGTCAGATCTATCTTGGCTCCAGATACCACAGCACACCGTCAGAGGTCTTGTAGAGTCCACAACAGTTTATATACCAAAATGTGACTACTAAATGTCACATTTCTCACATCATGACATCATTACAAATACCAAACCTGTGTATATGTATTCTGAGCATTTATAACGGCTTACTTTTAAAATTGTCCCACATTATTCATTTTATGATATATACACTTTTTGATGTGTATATTGAGGTTTTCAACCCTGCAAACAGTTCTGCCTAATTTGCTGAAGCTCATTTGGCACTTGTTGGTCCAACTCATACCTTCAGCTCAATAGAAGAAAGATCTGGGGACTGGAAAGGCCATCATTCTCTAAACGTGTTGCTTTTCTTTGGTCTGCATATAATTTTGGCAGTTTTGAAGAAGCTTTGGATCATTATCGTGTCGAATTTAAATTTGTTCAGTGATATGAAACCAGGAGGAACTGTCTCATATTGGATACTGTGTGATATTTTTCATGATCCAACACAAAGTGAATGTCAGTCACTAAAGTCAGACCATCTGTGTCTGCTTAACTAATAATCTGAGCCTTTGTGGCTAAATAAGGTGTTACTACAGACTAAAACTAAAATATTGAAAACCAGTCAGTTACATGTGATTAAAGTATTTAAAATGTTTTCTTGTAATACATTTTTTAAAAAGCAGAGCATCATTTTTTTCAAACAAGGGTGGACACAGACCTGTAGAGTGTATAGACAGATACATTTCTTCTTGCAATGCGGCCAGAACGCTTATGCCTTCATAAAGCTTACCACAATAAGATTACCATAAGATTACAAGAAATCAGTTTTAATATGCAAATGGATCAAGGTAATAACCAATGATACAATCATATTACAAATAATTAGATGTTACAAATGATTACTGACAAATGAAACGGTTAAATATATAAATGCACAATGAAAATGTCCTTTTCAGTAGGACAGTCCAGATTCCTTGCAGACTTTTTCCTGAACGAACACACACACACACGCTCTAACATTCATCACAGTCGTATCCATCCCATCAAATGTGCTTTGTTACTGGACTCTTTAATTTTCTGCACACATTTTTTTTATCCACTTTTTACTCCATTACATTTCTAAAATGTACATTTTCAAAGGATACATTCTAAATGAACACTAGTCTGTGACTGATGACATTGGACAATAATTCAAAGCTCTTCTCTATGTTTCTAAGAGAATAGAAAACCAGTTGACTCAAAAACCACTTGTAATAGAAACTCCTGGGCAGTCACTGAATTCCGTCAGTAAACATTTATGAGAATTAAATGGCTGAAGAACATTATTAAGAATAATCTTCAGTCAAACATATTCATACATCAAGCTGCAAGCCTGGACAGAAATAAAACTGTCTGCTACACAGTGTAGTGTTGAAGTCTTCACATGATCCCACTTGATGGTCATGGATGCCAGAAAAAGTAGAAAGTAGTAAGAAACCAGATTGTGTGTGCTCTTCCAATGTTGGAAATATGGATAAATCATTAGAACAGCAGCTTCAGAATGTCTTTCATGTCTGCCTCATCTTCTGATCTGTACCATTACAGTGTAGTGTAGTTTCAAATTTGTTGCATAGTTATACATCCAAAATGTTAATTCAAGGAACTCAGCAACTAAGCAATAGCTTCTATTATATGTGTACTAGGAGTTAATGACATTTAAAATTTCTGAGTACAGTGAAACTCATGGAAATTACTGTTAAATTAACAGTATGATACAAATGCAGCAGATTTTAGGCTGAAAAACACAGGTAAATTAAACAGATATCAGGTGTATTATGGAAAGTTTAAACAAACCCGGTCAAATTACCAAGCAGAGATAAGTTAACACATGCTCTGTGGAGAACACACTCAAATATGGCATTTTGTTTTGCAAATTATGAACATGCATTTTCAATTTATTTAATGTTTTAGAAAAAAAATTAAGCCACAAAATGTATTAAATTCAACAGATAAAGAGGAATTGTTTTGTGTGAAGTATGTGCCCTTATCATTTAGAAAATCAACAAAAAGTTTTATTTGACTAGGAGCGCCTGAATGTTTGCACACTATGACCCTATATTTTGTGATTTTGGATGCAGTATTTCAATAATCAGTAACCTCCATACATATGCAAAACAACATTAATGGGCACCTTACGAAATGCTCTCAATGCAACCGTTTAGTGAATAATGAAATTAATGAACAGAAATGCAGCACCAGACATGTGTATCTCAACATATAATGGCTGGTTTGGCAACTATAAAATCTAAAAACATATTTAAGCCCTTCAAAAAAAGCCCTTTCCCCTAATTTTAGTTACAGTTTTCACCTGCTGGCTATGTCTCCCCATCACAAAATGCAACTATCCTGATAAGGGCAAGCATATGCATTGACATGAGACATGAGAAACAGCACCTTTTCAAACTGCCACTACCGCAACATCACTGGAAAGTTTATAACGCATGAAGGAGAATGAGAACTGGCAAATCTGTCACATCAGGTAACAGACAACTATGTTGACTAGCCTTAGTGGGAGGACGGTGAGAGCCAATCTACCCATCGGTAAGGAGCGAGGCCATGCATTGCAGTCCGTCAAAGATCTGCTCAGTGCTAAGATGATCGTTCCAGTTGGTACGGACAGTCTTTTAACCACAGTATCTGTATGTTAATCACACTGAAGTTTGCCAGTACTTTTCCCCTCAACTCTAAAATAAAGGAGATCTCACATGAATAGTGGTGGAATATCATACATAGAACTCATGTCAATAGTTTTCATCATTCTCCTCTGGCTCGTTAGTCTTAACAGATGCTGTACTGGTAGATACCTGGTAGACGTTCTCTGCCTTGCGGGTTGATGGTTGTTTGGGGTGAGCGGGCCAATGCGAAGGCCCTCTGATGCTGGCAGTATGCTGTGTGGCTTCCCATCTCCTGTCCACTGGTCTTTTCTGTCTTAACCTGCAGGAGCCTATCAAAGGCCGGCCAATGTCCAACTCTCTGCATTCTGTCAGCCTCAACATGTTGTCATATTCATTGTAATGCAACTCTACCTTGATCACCAGTGATCTCTGGTAATTGGGTGTGTGGAAAGAAATGTGTGAGTTAGCTGCAAGACGTAGGGTTCTGTTTTTGTCATCTCAAAATGATTTACTATTTATATAATCAACTCCTTAAAAGCCACTAAAAACATTTAACTTGCAACAATTTGAACTAAATGTTAATCTAGCTTTATGGAATATAAAAACATTCTCTCACAAGTGTAGAAAGCATACCTCAAGCTTTTGAAGGCAACACAGTCTCAGACTGCAGTCAGGATTGTCAGCTTTGCTCAGCAGCAGAGAATGCATTTCATCAGAGCCCCCCGGTCCTGAGAAAATGTCCTCCATTACCTTTCGAGAGAGTAACAAGACAAAATATAACAAAAACACAGAAAGACGAAAAAACTGACTACAACCATCTCTCTTTGACTCTCCAAAATCCATCACTAGTTTTCCCACTTCCACCCCAACAGACCAGAATTGTTTTAAATCAAAAGACACTTCTAAATCAATGTGTCTTTTATTTACATGTATATACATGTCAACAAAACAGATGAAAACACATCCAATTCACATTCTATTTGTTACGATGTCAATTTGGAAAGGAATTACACTCATCTTGAATGATTGTGGTGTACTGCTGTACTGCAGGCAAGTTCAAAATCAATATCACTTTCAACACAAATGATTGAGTAAATGAGCTGAAATTACAGATAAACAATACAGATAAAAATGCCTCCTGAGGTGGCTTGTGTAGCAAATTACTATATACAACCTTAATTACAAAATATACAAGTTGTCCAAAAACACCCTACAATTTTTGTGAACTTCTGCTCCAGTATAGCTGCATGATTAATCTAATCGCAATCGCGAGGTCAGTCTGTGCGATTACATGAACGTAAAAAGCTGCAATTTAACCCTCTAAGCGCCAAAGTTGCAGAATTGCGACATCATCATGAATAAAATAGACTGTAGTTACAAATATCATGTAATATAGCCTTTGTATTCCCTACCACTAGCAGAAATGTAGTACTTCGATTCAAGACCGATAATACGTCATCTTCCTGTTCAAAGTTTCGAGTAAACAGCAGTGGAACCGAGTCTCGAGTGATTTGTGCGGGAGCAGCCAAAGGGTGCAGTTCAGTTCATATCGTGCAAGTAAGCGTGTGAGATTTGTGAGAGAAAAACACCAAATGGCTAATAAAACGTTGTCCCGTGATGTCTTGCGAATGTTATTTGCCGATTCTGACTCTGAAAGGGAATATTTGCCGGTCGTCTAACACTCGCGCTTCTCCCGGTACAGCTTTGCATCGCAGCGCTGCTGCCATACAAGCCATAAGTGTTCACGAAGCACAAACAAGTGTTTATTTCGACACTTTGCCCAATGGGAATGTGGGTGGCAGTGGTGAACGTGGTCATAGTGTCCGTAGGAGAGATGTTGGTCGAGGTAGAGGCAGCAGGAGAGGGAGAAATAGGGCTGGAAGTAGCCATAGCACTAGCTCTCTCCATCCAGCGCTCCAAAGGGGTGGGACTCTCCGTGCTACACGCAGCCGTGGTGTGTGTGGGAGAGCTGGGAGACATAGGAGAGGCAGCAGGGGTGATCTGGATCTGAATAGGACTGGAAATAGCGATGATAATGGTTTGTTTATTTGAGAAACGAGGAAGTGTATCAGGACTGGATCAAACGGTTTGATGAGCCTGTTGGTGTATAAACGTCACAATGATGTCATAATATGCAAATTAGATGAGTATATTTATACCCCACACAAACTTTGGGTCATACCCAACATTTTTCTAATTAACAGTAAGTCTCTAACCCCTTTTTATCCACAAACTTTTGAAATATTTATGTCAAAATCCAGCATTGTTTTAAAAAACTGCAGTATTAGGAAAATAACATTTGCAGTAATGTAAAGAGTTTGTGATTATTTAATTTTGTAGAACATTGTGTTTTGAAAGCATTGGGCATTTCAAGTTGTTATAAGTAGTTTGTATGTTTCACTTTGAAATTAAACATTTTGTAGTAATTTGTAGCAATGTGACTTCTCATTGATATACAAGCAAGTGCCCTTTATCATATTGCAATCGCAATATTCATCTCAATAATTGCAATATGTCTTTTTCCCCCAAATCGTGCAGCCCTATGCCTATTTTTACAGTGTAAACCCTAAATATGCTCATAAAACACAAATTTAAATTTTAAACTCATTCAAACTCAACAGTTTAATACATTCCCCTTAAAGAAATGTAAAGATAAACTCGAGACGCTGAAACTGTTCTGATGCTGGACTGCAGCTGCCAGAGATGCATCACAGTGCAGAAGCCAATCAGCAGCAAGGAGAAATGAATAACGCTCTCGGATTGGCTACTTTCAAACCTCCCGCCTCTAAATACTGCGGTATTTCACCATCACAAGACACGCTTTCTTTTGTGTTCTCTGGACAGTACCAAAACATCTATAGTTATATTTTTATGTATATTTAGCTACATTTATGTTAATATTTGTTACAAAAAATAGTTTATTATATTTTGTACTAATTTAGCACGAAGGCAGAACATTTATATATCCCACAAAAAAAAACAAACAAAAAAAAAGCAGGATTTCTGTGAATTTGAGGTGGTTTCCGAGAACATTAGAAAAAACGACTGAAGGCGAACGACTGGGAATTAGCGGGGAACACTGTATACAGTTTGTTTTCTGTCAAGCAGACAGGAACAAGATCCTCTAAGCTCCCGCTCACTTCAGAACCGCACATTAATAAATAAACGCCGAAGGACAGCAGGTTAAAAGCCTGCGGATGTTTCTGAGTCCAAACAGGACAAAGGCCAGCAGACACGAAGCTCTTACGCAAAGCAAAATAATAAAAGGGAACCAAAAGGGAGCTGGTATGTGGCAGAGCGCGGACCGGGCCAGAGGTCGATCTGATGATGGTGTTTCACAGCTCACAGACGCTTCAGAATCTGATAAAGTCTCTCACTCAGATCCAGCCAATCGCAAACACTCTCTTCAGAAAGAGGGGGTGGGGTTACAGTGATCAAAACATTCACAAGATAAGTGTCTTCACAGAGCATTTCACTCAGACGTAAGAAATGTAACAGCTTAAGAGGACTGCACGATATAGACGAGTATAGCAATCACGCTGCTGTATAATGTGTCTGCAATCTCTTTCACCACAGTTTTTCTTCATATAGCATAGAGTATTTTATACTGAGTATTTTCTGCAGAGTTTTTATTGGATTTATTTATATTTTATATCGTGCTCATCTCTGTACAGTCATAACACAAGCAGTTTCCTCCAGGATCAATAAAGCAATCAGACTCTGATTAATATACTGAAGGGCCCATATCACCACTTTTCTCTAAAAAAAATAGCTGAAGCTTTAAACATAGGTTGGAAAAAGGTCTTAAATTCATTATATGTGGTACACAAACCTGTACAAACATCAAGAAAACGTACGACGTGAGCCCTTTAAGAACACCTCGGCCAATCAGACTTCATGGCCACTCAATAACTCACCTGGAGCTGTGATTGGTCACCCTGTCAGAAACACCCTGTGATTGGTTAGAGGCTCATTTGCATGTCGCAGATTAACAGACGCTATACTGTGCAGCCCTAAAAGAATGCCCTAAAGTAAACTGGCGTTTACCAGCTGTGGTATGTGAACAGACAAGCCAAAAGCCGGCCCTGTGTCTTTAAATGGGCCGAGAAAAAAAAAGAAACATGAACAAGGAATGCAATAAGGAGGAAGATCCGAGTTCCAGCGCACAGCTGTTCAGTCAGCTCTGCGAAAACAAAGCCATGGAGGCACTTCTTCCAACAAAAACAGCACTTTAAAGTGTTTCCAGGACACAACTTTAATGCTAAGATGTGTGTTTACGCAAAACAAGAGGTGTGTGTGTGTGTGTGGGGGGGGGGTCAAATTCTCTTCAAATGGACACTTGAGCTGCACAACACGTCCAACACATCAACACCGCAATTTTACTCCTGCATCGTCCGATTGCACGCACTTTCAACACAAAAAGGACCCATAAACTCACCTGAAGCTGTGATTGGTCACCCTGTCAGAAACACTGATTGACCAGAAGCTCATTTGCATACTGTAGCCTTTTGCGATATCAGTATCGCTGAGACCGATATTGTGAGAAAGATAAGATGATATATTGTGCAGCTAGTTGCAACACACGCAGAGAAAGTGCGTGTATATGCGAATTCAGACAAACAGATTAACCTCTGCTACACACACACACACACACAAGCTAGTGTTAACCTCTGACACACACACACACTAAACACACACCACGCGTAGCAGCAGCCACCCTGTCCACGTCAGACATGGCTTCAGTTCAAGAACTCTGCCAGCAGCTCCACACTCTCTGGACACTAAACCACACACACAGTACTGCCTGCACAGGCTGGACTCTGTTCTAAACCACACACACTCCTACACTTCCACACACGCTTCCACACACTCCTACACTTCTACACGCACACCTCACACTAGTGTTGTCAAAAGACCCGATACTTCGGTACCAAGTCGGTACTAAAAAAATTAAAATGTTGCGGTACCAGGTTTTCTGAAGTACCGGTGGTACTGAGCACCCGGTCAACCGGGTTCTTGCTGTGCTTCGTAAAAGCACAGAGACATGGCGACCGACGGTGTGGCTGATGAGGGGGCTCTGAAAAGAGCCACGTGTGGAAATATTTTGTTTTGGCGGCTGATGATAAGGGCAACATCACTGATCACCAGAAACCCATTTGCAAGCGGAGTCATTTTTATGTCAAAAGGAGGAAATACATAGAACCTTATAAAACAACTCAAAGACCAGATTTAATGAAAGAATTCAAGCAGGCAAGTTTTACTTTTATTTTATATTTAGAGCTTTTGTTATAAAGAATATACCCTATATAAATTTGAATGTCGGATTGAAATAAACATTGCCATTTGCTTAGTTAATCGTTAGCATAAGAGCGGCTAATGCTAGCGCGAGTATCAGAAAAAAGTTTCTTTATTAACTATTTAATGCTCTTATAGCGTTTAAAACAGGACATAGTAGCGCACTATTTTTACACACCAGAGGCTTTTACATGACCTGTGTAGCCAAAATGTGTGTGTTAGAGAACAAATTTATGGTTAATGTTTGTATCTTTAAAATCGGTCCATCAGAAAAGCAGTTCTAGGTTAT
>JBBPCY010128181.1:0-16911 GCA_037974405.1 Brachyalestes nurse | reverse complement strand
GGGATATCTGTAGGGCAGAGCCAAGCACACACACACACACAAACACACACACACACACACACAGACACACACACACACACACACACAATCACACACAGAAGGACGGCTGCTCAGTGGGCTGTAGTAACCTGCATGCTTGGCTCCTATTAAAAGTCCCTCTTTCAGCATGTTTTTCCCCCTGCTCTCCTGATGTAAATGCTATGGCAGGCAGCCAGCCCAGATGCTAGCTTTAACCTCCTGCTGTTCACTGTGAAAGCCAGTGCACTGCTTTACACTTACACTAGGCTGTACACTACTTACTGTTGTTCATTTTCAGAGATGTCAGTCTCCGAACATACAATTTCTTTGGAAATTAATCAATACATGATTAAAGCATAAACAAAAACTTGACATGAGTGAGAAAACATTGTATCAGGGAGGATCTCTGAGCTAGCTGAGTGCTCTTGCAAGATCATGATTGTTGGGCGTGGTAAGAGAAAGAACTGAAATATGATATTAAGTGGCTCCTGATCACAATACTGAGATGTCTAAAATATCAATAACTTACAGCTAATAACACCTGTGGTAGCTCACATACCACATCACCCCATAAGAAAGCTACTACATTGACGAAACCATGAAATAAATTAAATATTTGTTGCAAATTAAAATAACACGAATCTATTAACAATAAAAGCAAGATACAAATGGCTATTAAGTACAATAAAATGCACGATCAGCCATTCCATTTTGGTACACAATGAAGCTGCAGAATTGAATTACAGAGCAAGTGCATTTACTTGGCTCACATTAATTACATTAAATTAATTATCATAAAACTGGCCAAAACAAATATAATACATTTAAAAAATTGTCTGATTGCAGCTTTTTTGTTTTGGGCAAATTTCACCTAATTCTGATCATCCATTCTTCCATCTATCCATTAACTAATTATCCAGTGCTAGACCCTATCCTAGTGGTCATAGGACGAAAGACTGAGAAACACCTTGAACAGATTCATTTTGATAATGCACTCCTAACAAAAGGTCTATTTCAATACTAAGTTGATTTTTAAGGAACACTGAGAGCCAAAATGTCATTGAAGGAACATTTTATACAGAGATGAATTGACAAAAAAGTGCCCGACTGTCAGCAAAAATAATATACAATTTATATAAATAATAATAATATAAATTGTATTTGAATGTTTGAAAATGTCGATGTCTGGAATTTCATTTTGCCTCATAAATGAGGCTGAACTGTTTTTACTCCCATCATGTTTGAGTTCAATATATCAACAGAAAAAAAAACACAAACAAACTTGAGCATTTAGAATCCACAATTTAGGATGAATCCATACACTTTTGGTAAATTGAATTTGGCTATTGCATTACTGTAGTGAGTGTTAATGCTGCATTGGCTTTAATTATGCTTTGCAAGGCTGTGCCAATCCCAATACACAAAACACACACATCACTACTATGATAATGCTGTCAGCTGAGGTCTGCAGCTTAACAAAAGAATGTCTGGCATTACAGGCATTCACAATGGTCCATAGAAACAAAGTGAGCTGCAGTGTATGCCAGTGTTTCATTGTGGGCTCAGCATTTAACTCTAATCAGAGCTACTTTTATTGCTATGCCCCCTGGAGCAGAGGAATGCCACTGACGCAATGGCTTCTCAGGGGTAGTGGAACAGCGGAGAGATTTGAAAGAATAATCCCACACGACCCAGCACGACCAGACACTCGCGGCCTGTTGCACAAGCCTCTTTCACTGGGCTGCAGATATGCTAGAATTACAAGCCTGTGGATCAACCAGTTTTGAATATCAAGATTATTTGTTGGATTTTTCACTGATGTGCACTACAGAAGATTTGACATAGCAGTTTTTTTTTTTCCAAATTATCCCTTAGCCTGCAGTGATGTATTCTTATCCTACAGGTTTTTAGGTCAAAAAGATTGTTCATGGTAATGGATTTTATGCAACAGATGCAGCATATAGTGATTAGATTGAAAATTTAGGAACTATGCTGTAATTCTGTGTTGTTACAATGCATCAAACAGAGAGGGAAAGTAGCTTGTTATGTACATATACTGCATAACTAAAAGTTAGTGCATCAATTTACTTGCATCAATTTGACCTTTATTATAATTGTACAACATCTGAGACGACAGAAGCAGGACAATGTACCTTAGTAACCAATATGCACTGCCATGCAATAGTAGTAGAGCCTAAAGCCCACCCCCAGTCTCGCCAGGCTACCGTTCACATCTGTTACTCATGAGAAGCCAAGATCTTCCGAAAAAAAAGGATTAGCTGCTGTGAATTATAGCCTGCATTTGTGCTTCAAGAAGAACCTTTAATAACATATGACCATAGGCTGAGCTGAATTTAAAGTGTACTGTGGTAACCAGTGTGACCTCTATGTTTGAAAACCAGTAAAAAAAAAACTGCTCACAAAAAATTATGTTTTCCAGATGTACCTGCACAACATCTGTTTTCAGGATGGGAGCATTTTAGAGGGACAGAGGAAGTCTGTTCAGTTTAGACTGGAAAGGACCAAGACGGAATATGGAGCCTCTGGCTATCTTTGGCTTCAAAGTCATAGGATTGGACAAGTTCACTCTCGAAGCAGTAGAGTGCCTAGCTCTGGCAAGTACAGCATAAATCTTTACATCGAAACAGGAAAGATAAACATGCACTATGTAAAAGCAGCATAGGCAGCATGTCTGCCGTACAAGCCTAAGGCAAAAAGGGAAGTCCTGGATTAAAATCTGATCTGTGATTAAATAAAAAGGTTGATTATTCACCCGTCTGGAAAGTTTTAATCTGAGCTGAGCCTCCCTTGCTGTTGATTTACAGGCTAGTTGGATTATACAGCAAAATGATAAACAAAATATGTGCTTGTGAGGGCAATACAGCAGTTCTTGTCCTTTTGCACAGAGCCGTTGCCCTGATAAAACAGCAGGGCTGGAGTTTGCGGGACCATCACAGGATGCTTCGACCAGTGCCTATTTTAAATCTTCTTTAAAGCACCAGAAGTTTCTCTGAAGTCAGGCACAGCTGAGCCTCACCCAAGAGCGGTCATGTCTTGTCCCATAAGAGAAAATATTTGCAGAGTTTATTGTAAACTGTTTTTGTACTTTAATTAGGTGGATTAAAGTACAAAAACAGTTTACAATAAACTCTTCAGTCTACAGCAGTTAAGCCTTGCCCACTCATACTCTTGAGTAACTTGAAAGTTATAAGTAGTGTTTCTGTACCAGAACAGAGCTTATTTGTATATTCCACAACAGAGAATACAAAAAAATGTAGTATGTTGAATTGTTTTAGATTGGATTTGAAAGTATGGATGACCAGACATGATAGAAAGATAGACAGACAGACAGACAGACAGATAGATACACTTTTGGGCAAAAAAATACAAACTGAATGCAAAGTAGTAGTAAGTGCAGAAGTAGGTGGATTATTAATTCATAGCAACATTATTTTATACTTTCCATCATCCTAGCCATGAGAGTGAGTGTGCACTCCTCCCTGTCCTGCACATTTCTGACTCTGGTGTAGGACAGGTGAAACTATCGGTGTAGTTACCCGACTGTCTGACGACGTGGGACACTTTCGAGTCAGTCATGCAAGAAACACGGGCATGATGTGTTAGATATTTTGTTAATACGAATAGTACTGTTCTGTGGTGCTGTGTCCACAATAAGAGTGTGCACTTACCGTTCGTGTTCATAGTGGGAAAGGTCCTCTCCTCCGGTACAGCAGCTTTACGGTAGGGTCATCCTCCGCATGTTATGGCTGTTCGAAGACAGATATTTCGGAAGACGAGAATCAGTTCTCCTGTCTTCTCCCCGAGAACTGAACAGGAACCCCGGAGAGCTGGGCTTTTTCCAGTGCCGGTCTGACGAACAGACCGGGACCGTGAGGAGAGCAGAGATGGGTGGCTCCCTGCGTGAGAAAAGCGTTAAGACAAGCCTGCAGTCCCTGTTGTTGTTGTCGCTGGCTATTCCACGGCTCAGTTTAAGGGAATCAGTTAGAAACGCTTCTGCGTGTCAGGACATGCTTACTATAGTCGTGTGTCCCATAGAGGCATGTTTGCGTGTGGCGGTGTGTTCACAGTCCCGAGCTGTCAGTGAATATGCCATGCCCTCGGGTATGTGTGTGTGTGTGTGTGTCTATTCTCTCTAGTGAAGAGTCTAAAGCAAGGGGAGAGCCTGCTCCATGCTATGAGATCCCAGGAAAAATCCCAGATAGATACATTGCCGAAGCTTAACAGGGAGGGGGTTTTGGAGTTATATGTTTACTTGAAAAATACTTTGAATATATAAACATTAAATAACCAATGTGTTACGAATTCAATTCATGAAATTGTATTATACAGGTATTTAACCACGAGAGAGGAACTGAGGGAGTTAATGTAAGCAACGTCTAGATTATAATACTAAGTATTTATTAGTTTCCCTGTCCATGGCAATTATGTACTTTCAGATTTAACAGCAAACGTGCGTAAATATATGGTGTGCAGCAATCTGTTTGCTGACATCTTGTGGTGAGAATCTGTTCTCCATGTTCTCAGAGGCAGCAGAGACTTGTTCTTCTCGTGAGTGCCGTGCAAATGTAACAATCTTCATGTGAGTTGGTTTTGACGTTTTGCCTTTCCAACAGGACAGAAAAGCCTCTATTTCATAAATAATGACTTACTGTCTCATAACAATGACTTATTGTGTCATAATAATGACTTACTCCGTCGTAATAATGACTTACAATGTGCCATAATAATGCTTTATTGTGTCATAATAATGACTTACTGTTTTATACTAATGAGAGTATGTCTCATAATAATGACTTACTGTTACATAACAATCCGAGTATGTCTCATAATAAAGACTTACTGTCTCATGACAATGAGAACATGTAATTATCTCATTATAATTACTCATGATGATGAGAACATTATGCAATTGTTAGATGCAATCTTAGAATTTAAGAAATCTTGTCATAATTTAAACAATAAAACATGAGGGAGAACATTATTGTGAATAACATCACAGCCATGATGTGTTTTGGGATAATGTCATCGTATTTTACATTTATTTCTGCATTTTAGATACTAAGGGTCAAAGACTTCACTTTCAAAATGGCAAAGGTCTTATGTAGTATGATCACTTATCACATCCAAATAAAGGCATAAAATCAATTTTTTTTATCACTGAATTATTAAAATCTTAGAATATTTAAAATTGTCTTTCCTTTTGTAACAGGCATAGCTGCCCAGCAATTAATTTAAAACTAAACTTCTGGGATGGGAGGCCAAAGCTTCACTGATTGAAACACCTACCAACAAAAGGGTGTGGATTTCAAATGAAGAGCCAAGAGTGACTTGGAAGCTCAAAATTTAACAAATGTTTCAGAGAAACAGTTGGACTACAGTCTGCCCCTGTAAACTGCAAACTTTAGATTGGACAAGAAATATCCACATGAGGTATGTCTCACAAAGGATGTTTAACTAACACAACATTCCTTTTTTTTTAAGCTGTCGTGTCCGGCATCTTAGCAAGCAGAATGTGAAGCCGGGTGCCTTAATGTGCCAGATACCTTTACTTTGCCAAGTGGAGCTTTACAGTATATGCCCCTCTTGTTATCTGAGCTTTTTATTTATTTATTCATTCACTTGATTTAAAATTACACCAAATCAGACAGGTGTACAGAAAATACAGAGAGAGAGAGAGAGAGAGAGAGAGAGCAAAGAAAAAAACAATAAAACAAATAAATAAATAAATAAAAATAAAAAATACAGTTGAAGTTGAAGAGGTTGAAATGAGAACTGCTGCCACTGTGTAATCACTCCTAAGGCTGCATCTGAAAGACAAGAACCAGCCATACAAACACAGAACAAAATACAAAGCAACGGCAACACACACAGGACATACACTCCTACTGTCCGTGCTGTAACAGTACACCGAAAGCTGTGTTGCTGGGTAGTTTTTTTGGCTATCTATGTTTCTATACCTGTGTACGTGTATGTGTGTGCGTATGCCTGAGTGTACATGTGTGTACCTGTGTGAGTGGATGTGTGTCTGGATGAGTGTATGAGTGTGTGCATGTGTGCTTATGAGTATATTTGTGGTTGTATGTGTGCACATGTGTGTGTGTGTATAAGTGTCTGCATATACGAATGTGCGTGTGCCTGTATGTGTGCATATGTGCATGTGTGGTTAAGATTGTGTGAGAGTGTGTGTATGTGAGTGTGTGTGTGTGAGTGTGTGTGTGTGTGTGTGTGTGTGTGTGAGTGTGAGTGAGTGTGTGTGTGCGTGTAGTGTCCGAGTTTGTCATGGAATGTTTGCAGTGAGTGTGAGGGGCCACAACCACGCCGCGCCGGTGCCCAACGGCAGACCGAGCAGCCCCGGTGACAAATCAAAATGGAACATCAGCCCCGCGCACCCAGAAGCCACCCACCCACCGGACAGGCATCCCGCCAGCCCCGCGGGACAACATTCCTGACTAAGTGTAAGCTTCACAAATCAAAATGGAACATTAGTTTCTCTGAAATCCTCAGGCTGCACAAAAATATTGGATGTATATTGAATTACTAATTGCCTAAAATAATGGGGGCTAGGGCTGACCCTTGATTCTGATTTCTAGTTTTCATATTTACAATGCCGTTCATGAATATCTAGAATGGTATGAATCAATGCTTGTATTAATAACAAACCACATAGCCAAAACCGTTTGCATGAATTCGAAGTTAATAGGATTCACTTCTATTCAGCCACGTTAGCATTATGAGATGGGGAACTGACATGGGGCAGTAAGAACTGTCTCATATTCGACATTCCAGTTCATCTTAAAAGTTTTCACTTGAAGTGAAAGCAGGCCTCAGTGCAGGCCAGTCAAGATCTTCCACACCAAACACAGCTAATATTGACAAGAGCCCCAATGATCCATTCTTTTGTTAATGTGTATCTCTGATTATATGCACCTATTAGCAATTGGTGTAGCTATTATGTACAGAAGAGTGAATGACTGTATCAAAACCATCATCTTATGGAACTTATGAGTCATTATGGATATTATATAGTAAAGTGGCATTTTTCTGATGCTCTTATCCAGAGTGATTTACAGTTATTAGCTACAGGGACAGCCCCCCGGGAGTGTTAAGTGTCTGGGTTAAGGACACAATGGTAGAGAGTGTGGTTCCAACCTGCTATTTTGTGGTCATCGGGTTCACAGCCAAGTGTTTTACCCACTAAGCTACTACCAGTATCTCTTACTGAACCTTAGCGAATATCCATTACAGTGCCTCCACTAAATGTGCTTATTTTTAGCGTATCCTCATGTAATTATTAAACTTTGGGATAGTGGGCTACATGACTGAAATACTAGGAGAATGAACTGTCATGTGAATGATAGTAGGATATGTTTCCATGTATTATGAAGTTAAAATACATCTTCAGAACATGCTATGTGATAATTAAATGTGATGTTATGTTGTATTTTAGTATTTTTAGCCCTAAAATTCTTGATCTCTTTGTTTATTGCTGTTCATGCCCTGCTGTTATGAACCCCCACAGTATATTTAACCTTATATTTAACCTTATATTTTTACCTTATACCTGGATTTTCAATTGCTGGCAGTTTTGGAAATCACAGACAAAAGCCCTAGATCAGAGGCAAATTGGTGCCTGTACGCTATGTTTGAATTGTTCAAATACCGCACATGATATGCTTGCAAAGCTTGGGGGGTACCTAGTGTGCTAAAGATATGTACCTGTCGTTGAGTCCGAAGTCTGTGGTTTGAACATAGTTTGGAGACCAAAGATTGTGGTCAGAGATTTGACCATGTCTTTAAATATGTGACCGTTGCTGATCTTCACTACGTAACGGCTGGCGGCTGCTAAAGGCCGTCCTTTTTGTTTTTGTATGTATGGAGCTTTTATTTTGACATGCCTGAGCACACATCTTGAGTTTGTTTATGTTATGTGTTTCAGCTGACTAGTGTGCTCAGTTTAAGTGATATTGAGTCTTGATTGGTTTAGTGAGTTTTAAGTTTTGTATTTAAGTCTCTTTGTGTTGGACCTCAGTGCCGGTTCCCCGTCATGCTGGTTTTGTGTGTGCTCCTGTCTCCTTTGTTCTAGTTTTGAGTTCTGTTTAGGCCCTCATGTCTGTTTGTTTTTGAAAATAAAAGTTATTAAATATGGATGTCTGCATTTGCCCCTGCCTTCATTGTCGAGAATTGTGTCAATTGCATTCGTTCTTCCAAATGAACGACAAAACGTATCAAAAAGCTGTGAACAAGCACGCTATTCCAGATCGGGCCAGACATGTCAGAGTTGGAACGGTGTCTCTATCTCGAAAGTTCTGGGAGGAGTAGGGGGCCAAAAAACGGGTGAACGGAAGGAAAATAATAAAGAGAATAAAACTTAAGAAGAACAATAGTGTGGCTGGCACACTAAATATTAAGGTATAATTGTGGAATAATCTTTCATAACTATAATGTACTACGCCTTAATTGTAAGAAGTGTTCTCATTATTAAGATAGAAAAGCTCATAATTATAATATATAAATCATAGTTATTAAATACTAGATTATTATTAAGCTCGTTACTATGTGTTATTAAATAGCTTTTTGGGCTTCCATCCCCATTTGTTTAACCCTGAATGAAGCAAGAACGGAATAAAGCAAGAAAGTAATGGGCTTTCCGCAAAGGACTGGTATAAACAATGTTTCAAGTTCATTAGCTTTCTTTACAGTTAATTCTGAACAACTAGTTTGTAACAGAAATAATAGATTAATAGAATGAGATATTACTTGTTTATTTAGGCACTTTCAAGTAATGTCCTGATGATGTCAGTATTGTTCCAAAGATGTAGTTCTCCCTTTAAACTTTTATCCTATGACTTGCATTTAACATGTTTAAATAAAACCGCATGAACTCTGTAAAACACAGAGCCACTGTTTGTAATAAATGAAACCAGAATGGTTTTGTAGGTGCTTTCTAATGCTCAAGATCCTGTTATGCTTAAACACTTTGCAATTATCTTGAACACCTCTGAAGCTCGAGAGATTTCGGTTGTTACTGACTGTCATACTGTTGCCATCTAGTTAAAGGAATACTCCAGCTTTTTTTAATCAGTGGCAACCAAAACCTCTAAAGCTACCAGGCTAAAGATGCTAACGATAAAAGTCATTAGTCACCCAGTTTGTTTCTATAAAAAATACTTCCTCACTTCACATCTAGCTGTTCATTAAAGTACCACTTTTCTGTGACACTGGGTATGGTTTTTCATTTGACCCCCTTAGGAGACTCATATTTGTTTTTAGGGTTCATCACAACCTTTAGATATGTTTTATTTGAAAATATACTCAAACAGGGTTTTCAATTTACTTGATTCGAATGTGCAGTTGCACATTAATTGCATATATTATACAAAGACAAAATAAGTAGATGAAATACAGTAAATGCAGTTAGTGGTATTCAGAGAAAAAAAAAACCCAAAACTGTTACTTCATACGTACATCTTCATGCTCAGAGTCACATGCAGTGTGAAATGTAAGATTTTACTTTTTTGAATGAGGTAACAGCCTGTCTGTTCCTTCGTCTCTGTTGGATTGTTTAATAGCTTCAAGTAGGGATCATGTTACATGATTAGAATGTGACAGTGTAGTGGGAGCTTCTGTGTTGCTATACATCGCTAAGAAATATCTGGTGAAACTGCACCTTGTATGAATAAACTGTAGTAACATCAGTGTGAAATTGCAGGGTGTCAGAATGTCTAACATAGCATTGCTGTGTGCATTTAATATCAAGGGACTGAATGTCTACCACGTCTAATTTCTGTAGAGCACCATTCATTTTTTAAATTCCTATTACAAGCCTTGCACTAATGCTACTGCTTGTTTCTATCTTTCCTTTTACAAAGCAGTTTTTAAATCATTAGCAGTTTTAAGAAATACAGCCAACAGGTTTCATACGGTTTGTTCTGTAAGTATTGTGTTAATCCCATAGACCAGTGGTTTCTTAACCAGTCCTCAGCCCCCCTCATATGGTCCACATTTTTGCTTGATCAAAATGACCTGTGCACAGAAATAGGCTCAGAAATGGAGCATTTGTGGGTCACTGGGACAGTTTTCAGAACTGCCATAAACTGCTATTTGTCATATTTGCATATTTGTCACTGACAGCATTTATTGCATAATTGCATTTCTGGTTAAATCTTCCAAAGTTTTACAGGAGAAAGAAAGTTTTATTAAGAAAAAGGTATTTATGTTTCCATGCTCTCTATAAACTGAAATCTCAAAATTGAACTGATCCAGCTTTACCCTATACCCTATTTTTTACAATATTTTTTCCCTATTTTTTCACTTAACTTAATCAATTCACCTGTAATGTATTTATCCAATGATTTTTTTTGTTCTAACCTCCAGTTTAAAGCTTTCATTCAGTTCACACTTATTAAATTGTAGCGTCTGACTTTGCATCTGAAATTGTTGTAGGCCAATTCGCTTTCAGTTTCCTTTTAAAATGTTCACGTACAGCTTTTTGAAGCCAAAGTACACTTTGTTCACAGAAATCTAAAAAATAATGTCTTTCAAAACATTTTTGAGACATTTGTTGCTAGTAGGTACAGTTTGTACAAACTCACACTTAAATTTGGGCCATGTGTGTACATTGTATTATTGATGGAAAACAGAGACATACTGAACATTTTAGCAATGATATGAAAGATATTGTGTAGATTAACACTTTAAATAATAACCATTAAATATATCCAGCATATTCAGCAGTGAGCAGTATAATAACCTAGTGTTAGACCCTGCAACATACCCCAGACGTCTTTAATCATATGTATTGAGCTTTTTTCATTTGCAAGCATGAATAAATAAAGGTCTATGTATAATGCTGATGTAAATTAAGGGAAAACTCCCACAGCCCTCTTGGGTTTATTCCCCAGACACACTTACTATTATGAATATGGATTAAACATCACTGTAACACAACTGGTAATGTTTTGCAAAGACTAAACACCTCCAAGAAATTAATCAGTGGTCACATCACACCATGGCAACCAGTGACGACTATGCTCTTCTTTCAATGCATGGTAAATGAGTAAGACGTGAATAAATGGACAAAAGCAGAGGAGAAGGAGTGGATGGGCGGATGGTAGGCAGAAGAAAAGCGTCATCAATGTGAGTATGCAGGCAGGTTAGTGTTGAACATATAGATTAGTTGTCTGTTTCAAGAGCCAAGCACATTAGTCAGGATGTCTTTAACAGACACACATCACTGTTAACATGACATAAATACTGGCCACTGCAAATATGCCAAAGACAAAGGATAGTCTGCTGAGTGATAAAAGACAATCCGCTGCCTGACTGAACTCATTTTGTAGGCCCTTTCGGACTTGACAGCTCCAGTTTGAAGATGCATCAGGCTGCTGTCATTTTCGATAAGTGCTTCAAGCGGATTGAAGATTTGAGCAAGTGTCAACGTGTCTGGCTTGTCTGATACTTTTTACACTCCTTTTCATTCACATCGGGGTCACTGACACTTTTTCTTGCTCAGTTTTTCAAGGTTGTCCCAACTAGGGAATGAATAAGCATCATCTTGCAGCAGTAATGTAAGATTAAACAACTTTATCATTGGGAAACATTGGTCAGCACATAAGCATGTATCATTTTCCAGTGCCTTGCAGGAACCAGTGACCCCATTGCAGTTAGTCAGCAATCATATTTGGCCAGTTACTTTCATGGACTCCATATCATACATGAAACTTTTCTGCCATTCAATAATTTTCAGCAGAGTAAGGGCAGCTGTACCCTCTACAAATTTCCCCTTGATAATACAATATAAAATACAATGAATTCTTTGGTTGTGATTTAAAATTCAATGGTCTCAAAACATTCAGTAAGATGTTGCTCAACAGTTGTCAGCGTAGTCCCTTTTTGTCCAAAGACACCCTCCTGCAAAATTAAAAAAGCCAAAAAAGGGTGACAATGTGTAAATTTTGGCTACAATGTGTAAATCTCTTTATAGATTTATGCTATAATGGAATACTTGAGCTTTCTAACCCATGAGAAATCAACATTCCTTTGCATACATCCCACTCATAAGGAGAACATTCATGTCGTCATTGTAGGTTTTATCAGTGACAGGCTACAGAGTGTTTCTGCAGTCTGCTATTTCACAGTGTACCCATCATCTCCCTCTTGATCTATGCAGGCACTTGGTAGCAGGAAAAACCAGCTAGCGTTTGCCCAGTAGGTCCTGCTGATAGCCATTTTGGTGTGTGACCTTTTCACTGTACAATAATCTACTCAGCCTAAAATGCTGGACTTTTCTTTGGGGGAAAATTAGATGCTGTCTTTCTAAAGAGGTTGCAGGGAGGGGTGTTTTTTTTTCCCTGGAAATCAAAATCGTTTATGCAGAAAAAAAGTCCATGCATAGCTTAAACCTGAAAGGGGGTGGTGTAATTTTCTCAGCAGTTTTATTCAGGGATGATAGATCCACTGAGGGTGATTGTGAGGGAAAGGCTTGAGCAGAATAGAAAAGGAGAATTTATGAATGGGTTTTCTCTGCCTCTGGGTGCTGTGTCCGGTAAAGGAGATGAATGCCATGTTTCATGCGGCAGTTTATTTAATTTGATTGCTCTTTTCACAAACCACTCTTTCTCTCTCTCTCTCTCCCTCTCTCTCTCTTCCTCTCTCTCTATCTCTTTCTTCTCATTCAAGTGTTGGAATTCTTTCCATTGAATAGACCTTTACTTATTTAACTAATTAGGCTGCTGGAGAAACATATACCCAGTCAGTATATTTAACAATAATATTTAACGTAAATTATACAACTTTATTACTGTCTGGATTTTTTTTTTTGCATTATGGTCTGTATTTGGGTGCTGAATAAGATTAGGACAGGTGAGGTTACTGTAATGGACTGGCAAACTGCCCAGGGTGCTTCTCCATCTTTCACCATTTTAACGCTGTGATAAGCTCCCTAGTTAAGGAGAAGCAGCTCAGATAATGAATGAATAAATTAATAACTGAGATTGTATGCATTGTACACTGCTGTCAGAACATATTTTTCTGTCGTTAAGAATAAGTTCATTTTTTCTCCCTCTCAGCTATATAACATGAACATTCACAGGCACAAAACCTTCTACTTAAATGTTTTATTATTTTTAACTCGTAGGTCATAGAAATTCCTTCAAAAGCCTAGATTCTAAATGTTAAATCAATAATATATTTTTATAAATAAGTAGAAGAATTTAGTTATTGTTATTTGAATTTGATCCAAAGTTAGTGTTGTTTATACAGTATTCTTTTTGGGAAATACATACATTAGATTTTGTCCTATTTGCTAAATCTAGTGGTTACATATGAATATTTTCATTGTCAGCCATATGATCAGCCATAAGGAGGTCTCCATTTCTAATGGGCACCTTTATGTTTTTATCCATTTTAGTTGGTAGTTTTTTCAGGAAATTGGGGATTTTCAATTTAATGATCATAGCCACACATTAGACAGGACTGTAACTTACGATTGAACAAAACCCCAATATTCTTTTTTAAATCATACTCATCACAAGATGTAATATTTAGTTATAGCTGTCATTATTTGAATAAACTTTAATCGAGTTCAAATAGATGTTGCAGAAATGTTGATCAGACCACAAGAGCTTTGAAATGATGTGGTCTGTACTCAGGCAACAAACCCTGATTTTTATTCAGATTATGAAATGCTGAATGTTTGGTGAAGTGATGAGCATACATCGGAGCTGGTAGGGCAGAGGTGATAGGCTTTCTCAGTAGTGCCTGTGGGCAACATCAATGGTTTACAGAGCAAGACATTAATGAGCCCGAAAACTGCATAAGCAGGCGTATAACATGAGTACAGTAATTGTGTCCACAAAGCTTTATTTGTCTCAAAGCTTCAGGACTACTTCCAATCTAGTCCACCCACAACTCCTTTGCATGCTACAAGGTCAACAGATATAACAGAAGCACATCGAAGTAACATCATTTGCTCTGGCAGTCAGCTTTTTTATTGCAAAATTGTAGGTTTTTTCACTTTTGTTTGGAATTTCTGAGTATTTGTGTAACAACTAACTTAAAATCAAAATGTATGACCAATTGAGTCATTTCAGTTTTAGAACCCATTTCAAAATGGCCCCTATTGAATTGATTGTTTCTGTTGGGTCTCATAAGCCAACACATTTACAGAAATTCTCCTATTGAACCTATAGCAGTTTTAGTCCCTTCCATGTTTGGTTATTTTTTTTACGCTTTTGAGTTTTTAAAATGAGGCATAATACAGGACAGCCAGTCTAAACAGAGCACATTTACTTATATCAGCTTTAAAGAGTAATAGGGACATAAAGCCAATCAAAAAATATTATCTTGTAATAATAAATTACATTGGTGTTGCACAAATTCTAAGACTTATCTTCATTAAAACAACAGCTTTTGTGATCAGTTGAGTGTCTGCAGTGTGATATGTCCTGGCATGATGTATATCAGAGTACAAATCAACAATATTAAAATCAGTCAGTGTCCCAGGCCCCCCATAACAACTCCCAATTTGTGCTATAAATAGACAAAGATGTAAGATAATTAAGCTTCTCATGTTGTTACCTACTATTAGTAGGTAACTATTAGAAACTGCCAGATCAAATCATACCAACAATCTGGAAACAAACAAATGGGCTGTATTACCAGTTTCCCTTTTGCATAGTAGATCCCACCCTTTTTACTTCCCAAACTGTCAATTTCTGAGCATTTTTCAAACATGAAGTAACAAAAACATTCTTTGGATTTCTAAAGGATAAAGAGAGATTGCATAAAACAGTTTTTGGTACATACAACTATAAAACGTGGACCTAAATGTAAATATGTCCCCTTGAATGTGCTGTAGTAAAGAACTAATTGGCTTAATGAGTGGCTTAATTAGGAACTTTAAAAAAATCATCAGGACTGAATCCTGAGGCCATGGTGTCTTCAGCAGACAGGTGTAAGAGGAGCCTAAGACTAAGATTTGAGAAGAGGTCATTTGTGACCTTTAAGCAGTGCTCAGCCACACCTACACCTTCAGTGCAAAATGGCAACTTTGACACACAGAGAAGATAAATGCAAGCCCTCTATGTCTGACCTGGAGCTTCATAAACAAGAAGCAGAATCATCGATTAAAACAAGGGCAAAAGGTTAAATGTGACTGAACATTTGAGTAATAGCCTGCTTTTGAAGTGACTCACATTTAATAACAAACAGAATAAAAGGAACAGGGGACAGGAATGTAGGAATGAATAATAGATTACATAGTAGATGCTACGTTCCCTTTAGAAGCTAACAATGTAACAACGTAGGCGGCCTGTCAGACAGAGTTTTAATACACATACACTTACGCAGCATTCCAGCTAGTTAGTGTCCCGGCCAGGGAGATCCCTGCTGTATGTTTGCAGAAATACTTTGATGTGCTTGGACTGAAGCTATTCTGCAGCAGCTGTAACGGATCAGATAAATGCAGCTCTCAAGAATGTATTGGCTTTTCATAATCGTACCTCATTTTGGGAAATTCTGTTTGATTTTCTCTGACAATTTTAAATACATTTGAACACAATGTCCATGTTTGTAGATGTCATCACCACACAGGACCATCTCTCCTTTCTTTGCATTGACGGATTCCTCATTTCTTTTTGAGAATCTGACAGTGGTCAGGAGCTGGCAAATAACTACACTAATCAAGCACAAGTACATTTAGGTAGCAGTGCACAATGATATTGGAATCATATAGGTATTCTCAGACAGAAGTTAAATATTTTACTAATGTCTAGGTTTCACAGTAAATAACACCAGTTTGACAACTCTTTCATTCTAGGAGAGCAAAATCATTAAGCAATGGCTTCTTGAACCTTCTGGAAATATTTTTTTTTGTAATATTTGTAATCCTGATCCTGGGAATTATAGTCCCAATTTGCAAATGTTATAAATGCTAAAAAATTTACTAAACTTTTAGGACCCTAATGAGACTGAAATGAGATTGAAACCTATTTTTATTCATCATCAGTTTTGCTCCTGTCAGTAAGCAAAGATTCTAGCACATATCAGAACTGGTTCTAAAGAAGGACGGACCAGAGTGGTAGAGGAGACGGAATGTAGGTTACGGTGATTCAATGGATAATTGTATTTGAACTTTATATTTGAGTTTTGGGTCTTAGAATAAAAAACCCAATGGAGGTGAAATACGAAACAATTACTTAGAGCAAATCATCACTAGAGGGCGCAATGTGTACTGCACATTTAACGACCACATTTCAGCCTCAGGTTTACAAACAGCCAAATTTAATTCTTCACATTGTACATTCAGCAGTTGGCTCGACATACAAAAATAAATAAACAAAATACTGTGCTGCATTTTGGTGATGAATGTAGTGCTGTGAAAATAAGTACAGCATCATGAACAATGGCATCTCTTTTGTGGAATGACACAAAATAGGTTATCATTTCTTAAACAGTACCACAAATACACACACAAATAGCTTTGTCTATGAACGGGAAAGACTCTACATCTCTTGTGTAATTTATATATATACCTTAGCGTCTGATTTTGTGTAAATGGCGACTTACATTGGCGGCACAACAAGTACAGTACCTAAAGCAAAGCACCATGTGTTATTATACACTCTGTGTAAGCTCATCAAGCATCTCAGGTGTTTCTAAAACAGCTTGTTTAACCAGGTTAGTCATGACAACAGATTCCCAACCGGCCAAGCTCATGAACAGAAACTCATGTAGCAGCAAATTTGTGCAACATAATGCTTGCAAAGACATACATACACACATCACACATAGACACACACAGATATACACACACACACACACACACACACACACACACACACACACACACACACACACACACACACACACACA
>JBBPCY010128112.1:0-16918 GCA_037974405.1 Brachyalestes nurse | reverse complement strand
GAACATCTCAGAAACGTCCAGAACATCTCAGAAACGGTCCAGAACATCTCAGAAAACTCTCCAGAACATCTCAGAAAACTCTCCAGAACATCTCAGAAAACTCTCCAGAACATCTCAGAAAATATCCAGAACATCGCAGAAAACTCTCCAGAACATCTCAGAAAACTTTCCAGAACATATCAGAAAACTCTCCAGAACATATCAGAAAATATCCAGAACATCTCAGAAAACTCTCCAGAACATCTCAGAAACGTCCAAAACATCTTGGAAAACTCCAGAACATCTCAGAAACAGTCAAGAACATCTCAGAAAACTCTCCAGAACATCTCAGAAAATATCCAGAACATCTCAGAAAACTCTCCAGAACATCTCAGAAACGGTCCAGAACATCTCAGAAAACTCTTCAGAACATCTCAGAAAATATCCAGAACATCTCAGAAAAAATATTCAGAACATATCAGAAATGGTCCAGAACATCTCAGAAACGGTCCAGAACATCTCAGAAACTCTCCAGAAAACTCGCTTTATACTGTAAGGTCTGCTTTTCACTTCATTATTATAAAGTAACATCCAACATCACAAAACACCAAACTTTTAGAATTAAAATACTGATACTGAACCCTGGCCCAGACCTACACCAGGCACTAGCTAATGAACTAGCCACAACTAGCCCAGTAGCCAGAAGCTAACAATGCATTCAAAGTCAGAATCACTGAAAAGATGAATAAACAATAACCTCAAAACATGAAACATTACATTTGATCCCATTTGTAACAGCGTTTTCTCCCTTTAGTCCCACTCACAAGTACTAAACTCATAATTTATAATAATGATCCTATTCATATCCTCAATTTTAAAAACTGAAAACGGTATCATATTGCATTTATGTAAATGTACTCCCTCTCATTTATAGATTTACACACATTTTGAAAGTTCAGGCATGATATTTTCCTCAAAATAGTAAAAAGTACCATAATTACTTCAACACTTGATCGTTAAGCCACTGCCCGCAGATTAATGCGCCTCAATGAACCGGAGTACTTTCGCAACTCTACCTCCAGCAGTGATGCAACTCTTTATTTGTGACAGATGAGCTTCAATGAGCTGCAGGGGTTTATTTCAGACACCACATGACAGGCAGCTGCGCACTGGAAACATTCAATCAGGACCAGTTAGGCACAATTGGGGGCCGAGCCGACGCTTTTGGATCAGGGTGGCCCCTCACAGCTCCTGTTTAAACTTAGCAGCGCAGGTTACTGGTTTAAAGGAGCAGTTTCACTCAGCACCCCAACACACACTCCTACTGTGTCCTGCCAGGAAATTCGCTTCCTTAGTTTTAGGGTTAAAGTAAAGAAGATAAAAAGTAACGCAAGTTTATGCTCAACCAATTAGCACAGTGCTAACTGGCTAAAGCACAACACACTCGCATCAAACCGTGTGGTTCCCAAACTTTCTCTGCAGGGCCCCCCTTTTCTAGATAGGAACATCAATGAGACCCCCCCGCCTTCAAACTACACAGGTTCAGATTCAAACTTTTTTTGAAATACAGCTCCCTTTTCTAATTGAGCGAAACAAATGCAATAACAAATGGTGCAATTTCACCACTGTGGGAGAAATAAAAAGCGTACTGAAGTTATAAACAAGAATAAACAACTGTCTCCACAAAAATGGCTCTGAAAATTAACCAGTTCCCAGTCAGAAAAAATCATCTCAAGTCTCACACTTGAACTGATGAAGAGTCAGCCGAGTGGAGCGTAGGCTATCCCATTGGTACGCCCCTCTGCAATACCTCTGTGCCCCCCAGTTTGGGAACCACTGCTGAGCAGACAGGTACACACACCCAGTCTGCACACATACACACACACTCAGAAACAAACACTGGAAAACTGATGTTTCTATATACTGCCTCTGTGGCATTTGGTCAATCACAAATGACATCAACACTCAACACACACTCGTTTACGGTACATTCATTCATCACACACTTGATTACTACACACGTTTGATCGCACTTATTTTGTCCATCTGGGGTCATTCTGCACAGTCGGTGTACTTTACACCCACTGTGTCAGTTTGTGTTTGTGTGTGTGTATGCATGCTAATGTCAGCAGTGCAATATTTCAGGTCGTTCCTCCATAGAGACACTTGAAGATCCACCACATCTCAAACTTCTGTGAATGCAGTGACGTCTCACACACCTGATCGAGAAACCTAACAAGGGAGGAGAACCCTAAAGCTAGAGGAAAACCCTAATGCTGGAGGAGAACCATAATGCTGGAGGAGAACCATGATGTTGGCTCTGTTGAAAGGAGCAAACAACGAGTTTTAGTTGTTTTACACAAACAAACATGAGCTTCTTATCTTCAGGAGAAAGACTATTAATTTATTTGCTCATTTTAAAATTAATTAGTCTGACTGATCTGTGATTGTGAGGTGTGTATGGAGTGTATGAGGAGTGTGTGAGGTGTGTGTAAGAGTGTGTGGAGTGTGTGAGGAGTGATAGGAGTGGGTGAAGTGTGTTCTGGGCTGGCAGGTCAGACAGACAGAGAGCAACACTCACCACTCTCCTCATCCTTCGCTTGTTCTTCTTCCTCTTGCTCGGCATGTTCTCGTGTGAGACTTCTGAGGGATCTTAGGGTTCTTATGGTTCTGAAGGATCTGAAGGTTCTGAGGGTTTTGAGGGATCTGAGGGAGATGCAGCAGTGTCCAAGTTGACGTCTCAAATCTCTCTGAACTGGAGTGAAGTTTCTCCTGATAGGAATTTAACCCTCGAGCTGGAGGAGGGGCTGGAGGAAAAAGGGGTGGAGCCTCCAGAATCACATTGTAGGATTAGTGACAGGCCAAACACACCTAAAGATCTAATGGACCTAAAAATCTAACAGACCTAAAGATCTAATGGACTTAAAGATCTAAATTATGTAAATGAGAAGGTAAATGAGAGTGGTTGATGTGCCTCAAAACATCCATTAATGATACAAAATATTGTATTAGAGAAAAAGAACACTACATTAATTACATAGACACCTATATTAATGATATAGAATATTGTATTAATACATAAAGTGGTCCTTTACAGTCATGTGTGAACATCACAGCACACAGTGTGAACAATGTGAAATTCTTTTTGTATTTTAATCCTTTCACTAAGTGAAGCAGTGGACTGCTATCAAAAGGGGGGGGGGGCTGGGAGGGTGATACCTTGCTCAAGCATTTATCAGTGGTGCCACTAGCAGTCCTGGGAATAGAACCCACAACCCTAACCACTAGGCCCCGGGTGAAGAAGTGGGCAGCAACCAACTGGGTGTCTGGGGAGCAGTGTGTGGGGAAGGGTACCTCAGTTGTGCCAATAGCAATCCTGAGATTCAAACCCAACCAGACTTCTGGTTCCCACAGACTGGCTTGCACCCAAATTACAATCGATCTATCAATTACAGATACTCCTGATCTTAACTCGTTATGTGTGTAAAGCACACCTGTCCACAGAATCAGTTACTTCCATTCCAACCTCTCCACCACCATGGGCAAGACCAAAGAACTGTCGAAGGACATCAGGGATAAGACTGTAGACCTGCATGAGGCTGGAATGGGTTACAAGATCATCAGTAAGAAACTTGGTGAGAAGGTGACAACTGTTGGTGCGATTATTCGGAAATGGAAGAAATATAAAATGACCATCAATTGCCCACAGTCTGGAGCTCCATGCTGTATATTGCCTGATGGGGTGAGGACAATCATGAGAAAGGTGAGGGATCAGCCCAGAACTACATGGGAGGAGCTTGGGAGTGAAGGCTTGGGAGAAAGTGCTGTGCTCAGACGAGACCAAAATCGAGCTCTTTGGCATCAGCTCAACCCGCCATGTTAGGAGGAAGAGAAATGCTGAGCATGACCCAAAGAACACCATCCCCACAGTCAAGCCTGGAGGTGGAAACATTATGTTTGGGGGATGTTTTTCTTCTAAGGGTGCAGGATGACAGCCAGAACACTGAAGATGGGTTGTGGATGGGTCTTCCAGCCTGATGTTGAGCCAAATATACTGCCAAAGTAGCAAATGAGAGGCTAAAGAAGAAGCACGTTGGGGTCCTGGAGTGGCCTAGCCAGTCTCCAATGAAGCATGACTACATCTTTCCCTTTCACTCTGATCACCACTCACTGAGCCTGCACCATAGCCCTCCAACACTATAACTGCACCATCATCTCACTGTATTACAACCGCACTATCAATATCACCTCACTGTATCAGTAAAACCTCACTATCAATATCGCCTCATTATATCATTATAACCTCACTATCAGTATCACCTCGCTGTATTACTTTAACCTCATTATCATTTCACTGTATCAGTATAGCCTCAATATCACCTCACTGTATCACTATATCCTCACTATCGATATCACCTCACTGTATCACCAAAACCTCACTATCACCTCATTGCTTCAGTATAAACACACCATGATCTCACTGTATCACTATAACCTCACTATCATCTCACTGTATCACTATAACCTCACTATCACATCGCTGTATCAGTATAAACACACCATGATCTCACTGTATCACTATAACCTCACTATCATCTCACTGTATCACTATTACCTCACTATCACATCGCTGTATCAGTATAAACACACCATGATCTCACTGTATCACTATAACCTCACTATCAATATCACCTCACTGTATCACTATAACTTCACTGTCACCTCACTGTATCACTTTAACCTCAATATAACCTCAGTATAACCTCACTGTATCACTATAACCTCACTATCAATCTCACCTCACTGTATCACTATAATCTCAATAGCACCTCACTGTATTTCTATAACCACACTATCACTTCACTATCTCCTTACAGTATTACTATAACCTCACTACCAGTATCATCTCACTGTATCACTGTAACCTCACTGTAGACTTACTGTATCACTATAACCTCACTATCAATATCACCTCACTGTATAACTATAACTGCACTGTCAGTACCATCTGGACCATCTGGGGGAAGGTTCAGGGAAAAGATGTGGAGATGTTTCAGGGTGAGGTTATGGAGATGGGTCAGAGGAGAATGTAGAGATGGAAGCGTTGTTTTCCACACTGGCTGCAGGGGGCCCCAAATACCTAAAACTGATCACTGTTACAAAAGGTGTCTCTATCTCTTTCTCTCTCTCTTTCTCACTATCTCTTTATATGCCCACAGCACCCACTAGTGAGGTTTTTGGTCAACTGCTGCCAACAGCGCCCACCATTGTCTTTTTGTTAATCTGATGTAAAATTTAGATCATCCGAGGTTAATCTGAGGTTAATCCAAGGTGCATGTTGTCAGAAAATCCTGTAATTGTTTAGACTTGAATGTGTGTTCATGTATATGTATGAATGTATGTGTATTTCTCTGGTTTTTGTTTCAGTTTTAGCGACTGAAAGAAAACTCACCCAAGAGAAACATAAAATGATCAAATTATGATTTAACATAACATGATAATCCTACATAACATGATAATCCTATGGATGACGTCAGAGTAGTCTGTCTCTGAGGGACCACAGGAGGCGTTTAGGGTCTGAAGAAAAAATGACAGAAATTCATTTGTTCAGTCTGCTTTAGTATGAAGAAAGTGGTATGAATTAAAAAATGAAAAGCATTCAAATTTAAAACACAAGCTAACCAATCACAGTTCAGTATCCTCGCAGAGCTGCTCCATGGCTCCAAGTCAAGAAAGATAGGGGGGGGGGGGCTTCATTTGGGGGGGTTGAAGGAGTTTCCTTTGGAGGGGAGGTTGGGGGGTTCTTTGGTGGGGCGGGGGCAGTGGCACTTACTGTCCACAAAACGGGTTTCAGAATAAACCAGTCCGAAAAACAGTTACAAATTCTGTTTTAAACATTAACACATATACACACACACACATACACACACAGACACACACAAATGTCATCACAGGGAGACAAGGAGATTCCGTTTTAAAATGTAGCAGCCTGTGAGGAATCAGATTACACACACACACTCCTCCTCTCTGGTGCTGGTGAAGTTCAGCAGGACTGTGACCACAGAGCAGCACAACTCACAAGCTGAACAGCCATCTGGAGGTTTCATAGCTTTTCTTCACTTCTACACTTTTTCATTTCTTCACTTTTTTTCTTCAGTTCTTCACTTCTTTACTTCTTTTCTTTTTCAGTTCTTCACTTCTTTACTCATTCATTTCTTTAGTTCATCAGTTATTTACTTCTTACTTTTTTCAGTTCTTCTGTTCATCAATTCGTCATTTCTTTGGGTATTCACTTTTCCCTTTCTTCAGTTCTTCATCTCTTCTGTTCTTCAGTTCTTCTCTGGCCACTGAGTTTCAGGAGGTTCTTGATGAGTTCCTCTCTTCTTCGCTCTGCATTGGATGAGCTGCAGTGAGGATGATGGTCATGTTATGGATGAAGATCTTTTCTCTGGTTGTGGTGCTTAGTGGTTCTTCAGTTCTCACTCAAAATGCCCAGACAGACAAAGATATTAATTCAAACCCCGACCCAAACCCCGACCCGGACTCCACCGCTTCCCTTGCTTTTGTCTTTGACGTGACCGGCTCCATGTATGACGACCTCCAGCAGGTGATTGAAGGAGCTTCTAGGATTCTGGAGAAAACTCTGAAGCGCAGGACCCGAACCATTGAGAACTTTGTGCTGGTGCCGTTCCACGATCCAGGTAAAGCAGAACCACCTTCACCTGAACCCATAAGACAGGATTTCTGGAAGGAAACCTTAGTGCTAGCAGACAGATGGACAGACAGACACACTCTAAACAGCTTCTGCTGCACTAGTGCACTGGATCCAGAGGTTCCAAGCATGGTCCAGTGCTCACAATTTCAGAATTTTTAACTTTTACAGTTTTGCAGAATTTTTATGCTCTAAATTTTTTTCATTAAATGACATGTTTTTAGAATTTTGGTGTTTAAGTGTTTTAGTATTTGAGTTATTTTATTTTTTGTTTTAATGTTTTACTTGTTTTGGTATTTTAGTTCCTGTTTTGTGTTTTAGCATTTTTGGTGTTATTAGTATTAGTATTAGTTATTAGTATTTAGTATTTTTTTATTAGTTATTAGTATTTTTATTTATTAGTATTTTAGTGTTGTTAGGTTAATAAAGAGGCAGATTTGGTGAGGAGTCAGATCCACGAAAACCTACAGGAAGTTCAGCTTCAGCGCCTACACTACTGTTCAGCGTGTGTGTGTGTGTGTGTGTGTGTGTGTGTGTGATTACCCTCCCAGCCCAAAGCTCCGGAAAAGCTGAGAAGCCCTCTGGGAGGTGACAGTGTTGTTGGTCCTTTCAGTGCAGTACTGGAGTATCCAGTCTGAATCTGTGTGTATCCAGTATGGATTTAGCAGTGTATCCAGTGCTATGATAGAAAATGAGGAGTGCTGGCTGATTTAATAGTGTGTGTTTCAGAAATTGGCCCAGTGTCCATCACCACTGACCCCAGAAAATTCCAGAAGGATCTGCAGGACCTTTTTGTCCAGGTTAGAATCATCTGAGGCTGTTTTTATTTAATCAAAAGAATATTTCATCATCTTACATAGTTTTTCCAGACAGTAAACACATAAACACACACACATTTTAATGTACTATGTGGACACTATGAATGCTATTTGAAAGATGCCGCTGGTTTCCTCAGGGTGGAGGAGACTGTCCAGAGATGAGCACTGGTGCCATAAAGAAAGCTCTGGAACTCTCTCTGCCCGGGTCTTTCATCTACGTCTTCACTGACGCTCGAGCTAAAGACTATCGCATAAAACAAGATGTTCTGCAGCTGGTGCAGCTCCGTCAGTCTCAGGTACAACACACCTGCACAGATACAACACACCGTAACAGGAACAATACAGCAGCACAGATACTACACACCTGAACAGGCACAGCGCAATAGAAATACACGGGTGTAGCACTTCTTAAGGTGCAGTGTAACAGTGATCAGCTATCTGCAGAACTGATGTTTTTTCTAAACTCTCAGATCATCAGGAATACGTCTTACTTGTATTGCGCTTCACTGTTGACCTTTAACCCACCTCTCAATCATCACACACACACACACATACACTCTCTGTGTGCAGGTTGTGTTTGTGCTGACAGGGGACTGTGGAGACCGGTCCCACCCGGGTTATAGGGTGTATGAGGAAATTGCAGCTACAAGCTCTGGCCAGATCTTTCACCTGGACAAACACCAGGTCAATGAGGTGAGAGACATACACACATTCTGTCATAACTACAGAACATTGGTAAAAATCTGACTAATAGAGAACTGTAACACAAGAGATTGGGATGGAGGCTGAGACATTGAGTGTGACTGGAACAGAGCTGGAAATGAAGAATCCAACACAAACACAGCTGTTTTGTTTACTATCAACCCTAAGTTAAGTTGTATCTCTAAGTGTTTATATGGATGTTGATGATAATAAAATAATGGAGAATCTGAACTAAATCACTTTCCTTTGGGGCCTATTTGGCCTCATGATGACTTGTAGCCATCCACTGGTAATGGGTTTAGTTTTAGGACTAAAAGCTTCTCAAAACTCAGGCATCAGGCGGCACAACCAAGGTAACTTCACACTTTCTGTGAAGGAGATTTTAGGGGCAGACGTCTGGCTCCATTCACCTGCACTGTGAACAGTTCTGGCTTGGTGAGTTTCACACTCTGAACATCTCTGCTCACCTTAAACATGGGAGTTCCTCCCACCGTACAGAGTGAGAGAGATGATCTTTATCAGGCAGAAGATGTGTCTGTTCCTCAGGTCTGCTAGAGGAGTTTTCAGAGACACACTCACTCCTTCACACAACATTCTTCACCCCCGAAGACCTTCTCTGTTTATCTTCTACTGGAGATCAATCTGCTCTGATTCACTGAGACTGAAACAGTTAGAGGGGGATGTAGGTCATTCAGTGTGTTCTGAGTGGGGGTTTGTGTGTTCTGAGCAGGGGTCCATGGGGGATGAGGCACATGTGGTTCTCATTAGAGCTTTTCCAGCTGTAAAGTCTGAGAGGAAGTACTTGCTGTGAGCAGAAGAGAGAGAGAAGATTAATGAAAGGATATAGAAACTGCAGGATCCCCTTCATTCTTAGAGCTGAAATACATGTTAAAGTATCCTCATTACTCGAGTGGCTCAGTCATTTTGGCTCTGGATGCAGCGCTGTCCAAAAACATACAGATACTTTCAAAGGGGTTAATCTTCTGTTTAGAGAAACAGTGAATCATCTCCAACTCCTTCAGTCATGCGTCTGGAAGTCAGGCTGCTTTGTCGTGCGAGATCATGTTCCTCACTTCAGTCTGTCTCTCCAGGCTGAAGCTGTTAAAGGTAATTTAGACCTGCGGAGACGCTGGTATGTCTTTGTTCTGCAAGATAATGACTCATTTCTCACCCTCACAGTCTGCAGGCTCTACGCTAAGATCACATCTGCTCTTTTCACCCCAGACACCCACCCACAAGTCACACCTTTCACCTCCTCAACTCAACTTGAATAAAATCTAAATAAAAACATCACTCAACAGTTTTCAGTACAAATTAGGACCATGCCCTCGTCCAACACCATTCGTCTTCTTTCACCAGACCAGCTGTTTAAAGTAAAAGCAAAAGGGTCTGAGAGAGAGAGAGAGAGAGAGAGAGAGAGAGAGCTGCTGAACTGAGAGAGGTTTGTTCTGAAGGTTGTTCAGTGAAGGAGCTGAAAAAACTGAGGGCCTGACATTCGGATCACATAGGAATTGAATAGGGATGCTGGATGTGAGGCTGATTAGATTCACTACAGTTTGAGAAACAGAGAACAGTTCTGTGAGGACGTTTCCCTTTAAATGCAGGTGTGAATTAACGGAAGTGTCAAAGCCATGTCCTCCTTTAACAGCAGAAACAGCAACTAGACGGAAACATCAACCTCCAACACCAGTTGGAATAATGTCCGCCACCAGAACAGCAATATTTATATTTGTATATGGAAGTCCCCATGCTCTTTTTTACTGTGCCATAGCAATGGGGCAGCTGGTAGACTAGTGGTTAAGGCATTTGCCCTGTAATCAGGAAGTTGTGGGTTCGATTCCCGAGCTGCTAAGCACCTCTGAGGTACCCTGAGCACGGTGCTGTCCCCACGCACTGCTCCCTGGGCACTGTGTTCCTGGCTGCCCACTGCTTCATTTAGTGAATGGGTGTTAAATACAGAGGAATAATTTTGTGCTGTTCACACTGTGTGCTGTGGTGTGTTCATGTATGACAGAATGATCGCTTTCACTTTTTTTTTTTTAAGAAATATACACGTTCACACCTTCATCACTGAGCTTTTCTCTGAATAGACTCAAGCTCCAATCCTTCACTAATCTTACCCTGATCTTCAGGAGCTCTCGGGCAATAGGGGGTCCGGTGAGAAGAGTCCACACTGCAATGCACCCGCGCTCACATGCACATCCCGCCCTCAGTGTTGACAGCTGGAGGTGTTTCCTTTGCTACCCTTTTTTGTCCTTTCAGGTTTTGAAATGGGTCGAGGAAACTGTCCAGGCCATGAAGGTCCATCTACTCTCATCTGACCATGAGAGTGGCCAAGAAAGCCGGTGGGAGGTGCCTTTTGACCCCAGCCTCAGAGAGGTCACTGTGTCCCTAAGTGGTCCGGGTCCACGCATCGAGCTCAGAGATCCGCTTGGTAACTCTCCAGAAGTTCTGAAATCTCATCCCATTTGTCCTGAAACTATAATATTTCAAAGTGATGGTCATTTCCCCAAAACACAGATCTTTTCAGTGTCTAAAAACCTTTAAAGCACTCATATAACAGTTGTGTGTTGTTTAGGTCGTGTTGTTGGAGAGAGGCAGGGTCTGACCGAGCTGCTGAACATTCCAAACTCTGCCCGAGTGATCAGTCTGAAGAACCCCCGGCCTGGACTTTGGACACTGAAGGTGCTGTTAGAAATATTCAGCTAAACTTCACCATCACATTCCACACACAAACCACTGTTCATCAGAAACATTCCTCACACAACAGTAAGATGAGGTTCCTCCTTCTGCAGGTGGCCTGTAGTGGGCGCCACACTCTCAGAGTGACCGGAGTGAGTAATCTGGACTTCAGGGCTGGATTCTCCAGTGTCGCGGTCAATGAGTTCAGCAGGACCAGAGAGAGACCTATCAAAGGTAATGAAGGGCTGAGTGTGAGTGTTGTTCTGTAATGTTGATATTTGCTGATGTTTCTCTGTGTTTCTGCAGGGGTTCCAGTGCATGTTCTACTGAAGTGCTCAGGTCTGAAGCCTCCTGGTATTGTCAGTAGTCTGGAGTTGGTGTCCACAGCAGGGCGTTCACTGCGTTTTGTTCAAGTGCCTTTACCTTCAGACAGAGGAGCAGGTGGGCTTTGGAACATTCCAGACTTTCGAACTCCAACTCAGAGCTTCTTCCTTAAAGTGATGGGCAAAGATGGAGATGGCTATGACTTCCAGAGACTCTCCAGTGTGTCTTACACCAACATCAACCCAGGTACTAATCTCTTCTTCTCTTCTTTCTTTTTTCTTTGTCTCTCTTCTATTGTCTTTTCTTGTTCAATCTTTTCCCTTCTCCTCTTCTTTTCTACACTTTTCTTATCTTCCCTTCACATCTTTTCTCTTCTCTTTTCTTCTTGTATCTTCTCTTGCTTCATTTTACCTTGTCTTCCTTCACTGTTTGAACCTACTTTGGTTTCTTGATGTTTGTCTCCTGAACTCTGTGCAGATGTTCCAGTGGTGACTGTTCCTGCTGTGATCAGGGTTTTAAAAATGCAGCCTGCTGTGATTGAGTGTTCAGTGGAGAGTGACCTGCCCTATAAACTGACCTTCACCAAAGATGGAGTGATGATGGGGGAGGAGAAGAAATATCAGTGAGTGCTTCTTTCCCCATTATTCGCTCTCTCTCTCTCACTCACTCTCTTTCTCTCTTCTTTTCTGAGTCTTTCATGTCCGTAAACACTTTCACAGCCGTTCTTCTCCACTGAGACACTCCACTGAGAAGAAACGCTGGAGAAATGAACATCTGCATTTTTTCCTCCAGCTGCTGATGGAGCATCATTTTTCATCCTTTCATTTTTCCCTCTTTCCAGTAAACGTCTAGCAGAAGCGTGCACTGATATTCAATGAGTGTAAATCAGGCGAGTGTATGTTTGTGTGTGTATGTGTGTGAATGTGTGTATATATATATATATATGTGTGTGTGTATGTGTGTGTGTGAGAGAGAGAGAGTGCAATTTAGTTTTTTATGTGTAATTGAAGGTTTTCTGCTAAAACTCTGTGGGAGATCTCCAACGTGTCGGTGGGGGATGGGGGTGTGTATGAGTGTGTGGCCCACAGCTCCACCGGCGTCGGACGAGCCCTCACACACCTCAGTGTCCAAGGTACATCATGCGCACACACACACACACACATACACATACACATGCACTTTCACACACATACAAAGACACACACTCACACATACACACTCTTGTGGCCTAGTGGTTAGAGTGATCACCCTGTAATCAGAAAGTTGTGGGTTCAAATCCCAAGACTGCTACCCTCAGAGGTACCGTCCCCATATACTGCTCCCCGGATGCTGTTTTCCTGGCTGCCCACTGCTTCAATTGGTGAATGGGTTAAATACAGAGAAAGAATTTCATGCTGTTCACACTGTGTGCTGTGGTGTGTTCACATATGATGGAATGATCACTTTACACTTAAATTCACTTTACATACACTGTTCCTTTCAAAGTGCTCCTATTCCATGGTTCTGCTATACTGTTTTCTCTCTTTTTTTTTAGAATATCACGGAAAAGTTTATTTATTTCCATAATTCTATTCTCAAAATGTTTCATAGATTGTAGATTCAGGACCCACGACTTAAACGATTTCAAGTACTTATTTGTTCATTTGTACATAATTTGGGCTTCCAGCTCATAAAATGAAAACAGGAAAACAACACCATTTACTTCTCAGTTGTTGCAGAAAAAAAGAAAGAAATTAGCATCACATCAAATCAATCAAAATATGGTACTTTCAAAATGAAATGTCAATCTTCAATACTTGGTTGGGAATCCCTTGGCCTTTCTTTTTTTTTTTTTTCTCCCGGCCTATTTTTTCTCCCCTATTCTGTTTTCTCGATCTGACATTCTGTTGTCATCCTTCTCCCCTTTTGTGTCTCCTGTTCTGCTGCTCCTCTGTCCTTCTGTCTTCTGTCCTGTTTTTCTCTTGTCCTCTTTCATCCCTGCCAGGTTCAAAGGAGCCTCCATTTCAAACTTTCTCTCTTAGTGTAAGCTCTGCACCTCCTGTTGGTTTATGAATTTTTTAATGTTTATTATGTGTTTCCTCTTCAGAGGCCCCAGCTCTGTCCGTGTTCCCACACAATCAGAGCTTCTCTCTTGGGGAGCAGATCAACCTTTCCTGCTCGGCCTCCGGCTCCCCAACACCTACAGTCCACTGGAGCCGTAACAATATACAACTGAACAGTAACCACCGGTAATCACACACACACACACACACACACACACACAACCATACACATTTGTATGTATGTATGTCTCATTTCTGTTTAGCATAGTAGTGCTGTAGATGCTGTAACAAAGTAACTGACTCTTTTTGCTCGACATGGTGTTCCTGACAAATTTCAGAATGACCATCACTCAGTCTGGCACTCTGACCATCAGAGAGGCTGAACCACAGGATGCTGGGAACTATATGTGCTTGGCTACCAGTGAGGCTGGAACCGCTTCCCAGTCAGCTACTCTAATCTATGCAGGTTGGCTCAAATTGGCGAGACTGGTAATATAATTGGGGAGTATAAATGAAGAGATTGGGAATATGAATGTGGAGACAGGGAATATGAATAAGTAGATTGGGAATATGAATAAGTAGATTGCGAATATGAATAAAGAGATTGGGAATATGAAAGGGGAGACTGGGAATATGAAAGGGGAGACTGGGAATATGAATGAGGATTTTAATAATTCTGCTTATACAAAGGACTGCTATTACCATCCTGGACATGAATTATATTTGGATTGTTCTTAATCCAGGCTCTTGTATTTTTTCTCAGAAAAACCCAGTATACATGTAGCCCAGCAGGTGGTGATGGTACGTGCTGGAGGGGATGCAGCTCTGGAGTGCAGAGCCACAGGTGTTCCAGCTCCACTGGTCAAATGGAGAAAAGGTGTGGATGTTAAATCCAGCAGATAATCTGTGAATGTGCAGATGTGTGTTCTCTGGGCAGGGTGGGTCCAAAACAACAAACTATCAGTTGAGCAGGGGTGTACAAATATTTGCATACGACAACAGGATGTGCTTCAAAGCTTGTTTGTGTGTTTGTGTGTGTGTGTGTTTGTCAGGAGTGCTTGATTTTGAAACAGTACAATTTTCGGAGCGAGGCATTAACCACGGCATCCTGAAGATCCGAGGGGTGCAGGAGGCGAACGCAGGAGACTATGTCTGTGAGGCGTCCAACCTCGCTGGGTCGTCTTCAGCCACGGTGTCTCTGCAAGTGGGAGGTGAATATTACGAGGGACGATGGAGTTTGCATGAATTGGGATTATCACACAAGGGAGACTGAGATTGGAAGAGCTGAGGTTGGAGAGGCTGAGATTGGAGAAGCTGAAGTTGGAGAGGATGAGGTTGGAGGAGCTGAAGTTGGAGAGGATGAAGTTGGATAGAATGAGGTTGGAGCAGTTGAGGTTGGAGAGGCTGAGATTGGAGGAGCTGAAGTTGGAGAGGATGAGGTTGGGGAGCTGAGGTTGGAGGTGCTGAAGTTGGAGAGGATGAGGTTGGGGAGCTGAGGTTGGAGAGGCTGAGGTTGGAGCAGTTGAGGTTGGAGAGGCTGAGGTTGGAGGAGCTGAAGTTGGAGAGGATGAGGTTGGAGAGAATGAGGTTGGGGAGCTGAGGTTGGAAGGGCTGTCCTCAAGTCAATCAAATATTCTAATCAAAAGCTGCTAATACATTATCTAATATTAATTAAGAACTAGTGTAAAATTATGGCATTTCCCAGCTAGGCATAAAGTTTAGACACAGACTGAGATTTATGACCAGAGCTCTTAACAACACTTGGTAGAACTGGCTGTAAACATAAACACACTGCAGGACAGAACAACAGCCCAGTGACCCCAATAAACTCAGCACTGAGGAAGTTCTGCAGCCTGATAGCACTCAGGAACCGAGAAAGACAGTAGTAAATGCTAAAGGTCAAATGTCAAGATGAAAAGCACTTGAGTAGCCTTCCTCGAGAAAACACTACTTCCTCAAGAAAAACACTCCAGATGTTCAGGTTAGAGACTTGTTGAAAGAGTCTAACACCAAAACTACACCAAAGGTTCACATCTGGCCAGTGTGGAGATAAGAAAATAAGAAGGAGATAGTAGGAGATAAAGTCACAACAAAGACCACCCTAAACCCCCCGAGAGAGAGACAGGGAGTCATTAATGCTGAGTGATGACGGACGGGGAGGAACACCATACCTACCCAGAGAGAGGACAGATATATTAAGTGATGGGGAAGAGGAAGGACCACACATCTGACTCTCTCAGTTCTGATGATTCAGATTTGGTTCAGGAACCTCTGAGTATTCACAGAATCGATTACTGTCTCTCTCATTGTCTCTCTCTCTCTCCTCTAGTGGTTCCTGTTTTCTCTGAGTCTCCAGTGGACGTCAGTGTGAATGTGGGTGATGATGTGACTCTCCCGTGTTCTGCGGATGGTTCCCCCCCACCGGTTCTGAGTTGGCGCCGGATGGACGGACGTCCGATTTTCAGTCACTGGTCTGACCCTGTGACCTCCCTGTCCTCTGCACCCCTGCACATCCAAAGTGAGTTTACCTTCAGGAGCTGAGGGGGTTCTCTCAGGGCTCCATCTCCTGGAGGGGGTTCCTCTTAAACAGAGTTCCTCACAGATGCTCAAATAGATAGGTTCAATAGGTTCTCCCACATTCACCCCTGTTAACCAGGTTCACACACTCTTCAGTACCATGGGGTGGGGGGGGGGGTGGGGCTGGGCAGAACACACACATACATACACTCACACACGCACACACATACACCTGATCTACGCGCACATTTTCACTGGCTGAGCCTGTGTGTGTGAGATCAAGGTGTGAGAGTGTCTGTGCGTGCGTGCATCCATATGTGTGTGTGTGTGTGCGTGTATGTGTGATGCTGATGTTGTTTTTCTCTCTGCAGGTATTTGGGTGGACGATGAAGGTCTTTATGTGTGTGAGGCCAAAAATCAGTTTGGTTCCATCAAGGCGCCGGTCAAAGTGACTGTCACTGGATTAGGTGTGTGTGTGTGTTTGCATGTGTGTGTATGTGTGTTTGTATGTGGGTGTGTATTTTTGTGTGTATGTGTATCGGTGTGTGTATTTGTGTTTATTCTTGTGTGTATGTGTATCCGTGTGTGTATATGTGTGTTGATCTGTGTGTGTGTGTATATGTGTGTGTGTGTGTGTGTGTGTGTGTGTGTATGTGTGTACTTATGATGTTTCTGGTGTTTCTGGCTCTGCAGTGCCTCCTGTATTATCTCAGGGTCTGTCTGAGGTCTCTGCAGTCCGGGGGGATTCAGTGTCTCTGTCCTGTGCTCTGCTGGACGGGGTTCCGCTTCCTGGACGGGTCTGGACTCGGGACGGACAGCAGGTCAGTGTCAGCAGGTTTGGGTTTGGATAAAACAGGACTTTCCAGAGTTTTCTGACTTTAGTTTGGCCCCACAGGTCGGGACAGGAGGCAGAATCATCGTCAGGAGTGACGGAAGCCTGTATGTGGACAGAGTGGTCCTAGAGGATGCTGGGAAATATGTGTGTACAGCTGAAAATGTGGCTGGATCAACAAGTTTAACCATAACTCTACATATAAACGGTGACACACACACTCAAACTCATATACACACACACATATGTATAAATATATAATTTTACACATATAAATATATATGCATACACACACACACTTAGTAGGCCT
>JBBPCY010128102.1:0-16918 GCA_037974405.1 Brachyalestes nurse | reverse complement strand
TATTTACTGAGGATGTAGGCGAGGCCTGTACTACGTATTTTGGTTACAATTTAATGCTATGGACACAATTTCTGTTGAGCTATGTCTATATGTCTATATTCACATTTTGATGAGCTATGTCTATATTCTTTATTTCTGTTAACATTTTAGTGTAATGGTAACAATTTTTGTTCGCATTTTCCATTTTTGTTGAATAAAAACGGGAGCATACATCTCACTGCTTGTATTTTAAATACTTCACATAAAAGTGCGTAGTAATGTATAAAATTTATGGGATGCATCAAGATATCGAATTGATTCATTGACATGATAATCGTAATCGAATAGAATCGTGAGGCCTGTGAAGGTTCACACCTCTAATGTATATTAGCTCCATTCTGATTGGCTGCCTCAATCAAAATGCAGTTCCTCCTGAAAGCTTAAACAGGGAAACGGGATGTGTTTGTAGCTTAGTTTTCATATGTGGACTATACAGAGCATGAATGGCATAAGGCAGAGCATGAATAGCATAAAGTTTTGTTTTTTAATAAGGCCCTTTCAGGTAGCTGTCAAACTTATGCAAGGGAATGCTGATTCATTGTCTGGGATGTAAACCAAGTCAGACTGAATTGGTGTTGAATGGAACCATGCATCTCAGTGTATACAAAACAAATACAGTCTTCTAAGAGTTTGTATGTAATGCTGATGGTGGTTTGATGAGTTTAATGAACCAACTATTGCGAGTAATGTCCTCTAGAATGGCACATTTCACATCAAACTACTTCTAATGACTTTGTTTACATCTCAACCATTTAATTACAGTATACAGAAATACTACAGTGCCTGTAGTGAACAGGCCCTATCAGTTAACAACCAAGGAGATAGAGTGTGGCGTAATAGAGGGGTTAGGTATGTTAACCTTGGGAAAAATCGTTAGCACTCCATTAAATTAGTCTAATAAAAGGTTAATGAATTCTTAAGTGCGTCTTTTACAGCCCTGATTACATGAGGCCTATCAGTCGTGCTACTGAGTACCACCGTGACGCAAAGTTCACTAGCAGAGGTCTGAAAGGATAAGACGATTGCCGCCTTAGCACTGTTTACTGTGGGTAAAATATGTGGGCGGAAAGTCGCTGGTATTGCATAAGATGAAAAAAAAACAAACAAATGAGTTCAGCAAAGATGTGCATCAGAGCTGAAGGCCCTCATACAAAGGCCTGTCTGATCTTTTTATTTGTCATTGTCATGTTTGACTACCAAAGGCATTCTCTGCTGATGCTCTTAGCACTTATTTAATAAATGATCCGTTTAAATATGATCAGTGCTTTCCTGGAAATATATATTGTGTCTTTTATGTTCAGTTTGTTTTTCTTGTATCTTGTTTATTCATTCTTTCAGTCTTTCGAGCTCTGAAACTGCTGTGCTGAGGATACTCCAACACCATTTGTCACTCGGTACAGTGGGGGTCCTGGAATGGGGTAATGGGGGCTATATGAATGATGTAGAGCAGCGGTCACTAACAGGCGGGCCGCGGTCTGGGTTCGGACCCAAAAGCTGTCCCATACGTACCCGGACCTATAGCCAAAACAGAACGTTATAATTAAAACCTGACAGGGCGCGTCTTTTTTTAACTGCCGCAGTTTTTACAGTCTTTACGGTAGCGCTTTAGCGGCCGAGGAAACCCACAGACCAACTGCATGCAAGTTAAGCCATCCCACATGATACCTTTCAGCCAATCAAGTACCTTCGTTCAAAGCGGTAAACAGGACCGGCAGATGAGGCAAACGGGTGATAAGACGGTAGAAAGAAATAGAATGATAGCAAAACAAACGCAAGCAAACGGAGAGAGCCACACGACTGAGTGAGAGAAAGGGAGAGATACAGACGACTGAGTGAGAGAAAGGGAGAGATACAGAATGAGTTGTGGAGAGTTGTGGGGAGCTGAATATAAAAGGGGAAGAAAGTTCAGCTGTTAAGATGTGTTGAGGTTTATTTTCTGTAAAATTGGTTGAGACTGAGTCAAAGTATGACACAGAAAAGTGGAAATTCAAGCTTTGACAATAAATACTGTCAAATATTATTTTTGAATTGTACTGAATTAACTTGATTTCACAGTCAGGTATTGATTACATGCAATGTTGACACACACTCTGTTTACTTCCACTTCTACGCCAGAGCTGTGCACAGCCCTGTCAATGCTTTCAGGTTGATAATGGACGAAGGCATGTTTTACCACATCAAACAGTGTACAGTGGAATTCACTCGCCAAACCGATTCATCGTGGGATATCACTGATGACGAGCTTGATGCATTCATTGGTTTACTGTACTTGCGTGGGTGTATGATCGCAAAGGTTTTTTCCATTGGATTTACTCTGGTCGGAGACGTAGGCTGCCAAGCACTTCGTAGGACAATGGCTCAAGATCGGTTCAAGAAAATAAAAGAGTTTATTAGGTTTGACAGCTGAGCCACTCGCGCGGAAACACTGAAACCTGACAAGTTTGGCATGATGTCGTGGGTGTTGGACAGATTTGTTGAAAACAGGCATATGTTCTCTAACAGTCGATGAACAATTCTTTCCCACCAAAGCTCGCTGTTGGTTCACACAGTACATGCCCAACAAACCCAACAAATTTGGAATAAAATTTTGATATTGGCCGAAGCGAGCTCAAAATACTGTCTGAACATAAAACCTTATCTTGGTAAGGATGAGCAGAGAGTGGATGGTCTGGGAACGCATGTGGTGCTTACGTTGTTGGAGCCGTACCATGGACATGGCTACAATGTCACAGCTGACTTCACGAGCCGAGACCTGGCGCTCACAAGCGTACTTTACTAGTTGGTACGGTGCGCTGGAACAGGAAAGAAATACCACAATCTCCAGCGCTGGCATTGCACAATTCAATGTTTTACATGAGTGGTTCACTGAATCTTGTAAAGTACCAGGCCAAGTCATCAAAAGACAGTCGGCAAGAAGAAACCCGAGAGCATTCCGTATTACAGTGAGAACAGAAGTGGTGTTGACATGCTTGATGCCATGTGCAGACAGATGTCTATGAAAGCTTACAAGATGGCCTCTGGCTGTCTTCTTCAACATCCTTGATCTTGCTGAAGTAAACTGGATCATATTCCGCAAGGTGACTGGCTCAAAATTGTCTCAACGTGATGTTCTTCACCACCTGTCATCAGAGCTGACAGCAGCAGCAGTGTCAGTGAGCCAGCTGCCGTAACGCCATCACCGACAGGGCAACTTCAGAAGAGAATCAACTGTCAAGTCAAGATTGCTTGTAACAGAACTGTCACTACCTGTGACACGTGCAAGTGTCCTGTTTGCGGCAAATGCTTGGCCAATATATGCATTAGCTGTCAACTGAAAACGAACTGAACGTTATTACGTGAGTAGTTGACTGTAGTTGATTTGCATGACATTACGTCAATTGACGCCCGCTGCCATTCTAGGTATATACTGCTGTACCATACCTATTTCACAAGCAGTTTAGTTTGTGTTATCACGTTTTAGTCAATGATAAAAAAAAGTCACATTTTGTCAGATTTTTGTAGCAAATACTTCAAGGACAAATAGCGGTAAATTTTATTAATTGGCATCAGTTGGTGCAGTGTTAAACACCGTCTCCTCATTTCTTCATAATTTTATGTGGTCTTGAGGAACAGTTCTCCAGGCTTCCTAAAGGACTTCCATAGACTCTCATTTTTAGTCCAGTCCCTCAACCTGACCAGTTTCAGATTAATCATTCAAGAATAACATTCAAGAGTATACTGGTGGTGCTGAATACTGAGTGGTCAGAACTTTTGCACAGGGCCCTTTATCCATGACATATACCCACATCCATGACATTTGACCTGAGAGATAAGTACCGGCTCATCAACTGTCCGAGGCTTTTGAAGCTATTATCTGATTCATCTGTCAGAACTGAACTCTCTTCCCGCCCTATTGGTATTTCCGGCTGTGGTGGACAGGCGTGATTGTGCGTGTGCATTAGAGAGAGAGAATGACATTGTTAGTGTGATATGAACCTCCCTGCAGGCTGCAATGTCTGTACAATGGTTCTCCATCAGTTCTGCATATAAAATAGTAGGTGTGTATGTGTTGCACTTGTTTAATTCCATGTAAGCAAGGCATTCAGCCATGTTCGGCATTATTTAATGAGATCCCTTCATTATTTGCGTAGCTTTTACAGCAGTGAAGGCCGTGTCACCTCGGCTGCTTGGAACAAAGGGCTGCCACTACAAAGAAGCAGCCAGGCTGGCGATAATTATAATGACTGAGATATGAACTAAATCACAGCGACAGTGCGCCTCCAGCATATTGTGTGGCCAATATAAAATGCATGGGGTAGAGGTGAGCGTCACCATAAAAAAGCAGAAGCCCAGTTGGCCCTGAGGAGAGGAACGATGAGACACTTAGCTGTCCTCGCTGTCTGGTCGCTGCTCCTGCTGCTGGCTGAGGTGAGTTTGTGTCTTATTGATGTGGCCTTGTGAGTAAACCCAGCCTGGTGTTGACGGAGGGTTTCAGTATAAAGGTGCCAGGTTGAGATCAAATTATCTCACATTTTAACTACTCTGAGATGCCTTGAGACTCAACTATTGGTAAAAAAAAAGAAAAGTAACACTTAAATAACCACAGATTTACGGCCTAGTTCTGGTTTTCTGGTCACTGTTGCAAAAAAACCTTCAATAACTTTATAGAGGGGAAAGACGTTCTATATTTGAATGTACATAAAAACTGTGAACTTCTACTTTTAGCCAAGTCAGACAATATAAAGGTGTCATCTGCAGGGTAAAAAAGCTCCAGCTTGCTGTAGCTCCACAGTCAGATTGTAGCTCCTGTGTTCATGCCCAGTTTGTGTTGGCCAACCTCAAGCCCTCATACCAGTGTCCCGTGTGCACACACACACACACACACACACACACACACACACACACACACACACACACACACACACATCCGTATCACTAGCATTTCGGTGTCAATGTTGGACTAAGAATTGCCCAACACTCCAATAATATTGGGTCAACAGGGACCCAGTGGTGAGAAACTAACCAGTTATGAATGGGTTTGGGGGGTTTCTGCCCTTTAAATTAGTTGGAGCTTATGAAGTGGCCAGTGGGGGAAACTACAAGGTATTTCTGAAAAAGTGGCAAATATGTAGAAGAACAAGGCCTGGGGTTTCTTATAAAGTGGCCAGTGAGTGGAAATACAAGTTAGATGTTTTTAATAAAGTAGCCAGTGAATGGAAGAACAAGGAGGGGGGGTTTAATAAAGCAGTCAATAAATGGAAATGCAAGATAGGAGTTTCTAACAATGTAGCCCATTAGTGGAGGTACAAGGTCCGTGTTTCTAATAAAGCAGCCTGTTAGTGGAAGTACAATGTAGGTGTTTCTAATAAAATGACCAGTGAGTGGAAGTACAAAATCAGGTAAAGAGTGTAAATGACACAAGAAAACTACATAGTTTTACTAACTTTTGGAGTCTGAACATGCACTAAACTCACTGTTATCAAGGCATACACATAGCCAGGACTACTCTTATGCAACAGTATTATCTTGTAACCTATCACTACTTATGTCACCACTACATTCGGTACAGAGAAGGACTCCAGACTACTATTTGTGTTAATTAGTAAACTACAACAGCAGTAATTTTATTTATTTGTCTATAGTATTTATTCACCTCTCTTACTGACCACGGTGTTTTGTGTACAGAGCGTAGTGTATTTCTGGAGAGTTTTATTTTGACGCGTCAATTGTTCTGTAGAAATATTTTTAGTTTATTTTTTATTTTGTTTCAAGCGCCTGGACACCTCATCACTGATCCAGGTGAACTAGAGTTGAATCCTGGGAAGGACTTTTATTCTCTGGACCCGAATCACATAACTCTGCAATTTTGTTTGTTAACAGCACAAATCAAGCAAAATATATTAAATCGGTCAATTGAAGCGTTTAAAAGCGTATACAGTGGTGATAGGAACCAGGGATTGTGATGTCTGCAACTCTGTCATAGTAAATTTACTGGCTGCACAAAACAATCCCAGTGGTAAATCTAAAAAATATACGTTTTTCTTAGGGACAGTTTGTCCTTACAGTGCCCTCCATCCATAAACGTGTTTTTAAGAAATATTTTTCCTTAGTGCAAAATAATGTATATTACTGTCAGCCAAAGATTTATGAATTGTTTTGGATATAAAATAGATTTTATTATAAAATAAAAGCTTTTTGCTTCAGATATCTTGATCCTGTGCCCACTACTGTGAGCAATTTGAACTTGGTAAGTGTTTCAAGAGCTTCACTTTATGACACTGAGTGACTGTGTTTACATGTCAACATGTCAACATATGGTCGATTACCACAGACAGGGATTTTCCTGTTCTAAGCAAAGAACAGAAAACACATGTATTCAAAAAACATGTACAATAAAAGCAAAAGGCAGTGCCTCACATTTATGAGACTTTAAAGGATTGACTCAGAAAAACGTTTTTCAGGTTGGACTGGAAGGAGATCCAGCATTTTGAAAGGACTGACACTAATGTGTGTAAAAACACCAGCAACATACAGCGTCACACACACTACCACACCACTAACGCATCAGCGTCACCAATGTGAAATAAAATCCGGTCTTCAGATACAAAACTGGCCACTGATCAAATCGGTGGGATGTAATCTTTAATTATCCTTATAAGGGAAACACTGTTTCTAATAACATGGACAGGGAGAGCACTAACTGTAGAAATGCACCTCGTAAGTTCATCAAATTTACCAAACAAACTGTGAGCAGCATTTTGGGAGCTTTTCTAATCTCCTAACAGTTTAAAGTGGTGTGCTGAACATTTAATGCCAGACTCCAGCATTTCTGTCTGGTTAAACGTTTTAGATTGTTTAGATTGTCTCGTTCAAAAAGCAGTTGTGGTTGAAACAATCCTTCTAATTTTATCATCAGTGCACGGGGTAAATTTCTTTTTAAACAATTTGAGCACTTTAATTTACATTGAAAGTTAAAAAGATTTTTCTTCTCCTCTTAAATGTTTTGGTTTTGTTTCCTATTTCATTTCCTATCTTACCATACCATTTCATACCATACCATACCATACCATACCATACAATACCATACCATACCACACAACACGGCTATTTCATACTGTACCATACAAAACCATACCATACCATACCGTACCGTAACGTACCGTACCATACTATACCATATCATACCATACCATACCATACAGTACCATATCATACCATACCATACCATACCATACAGTACCATACCATATCATACAGTACCATACCACACCATACCATACCATACCATACCATACCATACAACAAGGCCATTTCATACTGTACCATACAAAACCATACCATACCATACCATATAGTACCGTACCGTACCATACCATACCATACTATACCATATCATACCATACCATAACATAACATTCCATACCATATCATACCGTACTGTACCATACCATACCATACCATACCATTCCATACCATATCATATCGTACTGTACCATACCATACCATACCATACCATTTCATACCATACCATACCATACCATACAATACCATACCATACCACACAACACGGCCATTTCATACTGTACCATACAAAACCATACCATACCATACCATACTGTACCGTAACGTACCGTACCATACCATACCATACCATATCATATCATACCGTACTATGTTGTACCATACTATAACACACAAGACCATTTCATCCCACGTCATGGTATACCATACCATACCGAAAAGTACAATACCATGCCACAAATTATCATATCAATTTCTTTAAAACAATACCATACCATGTATGTTAAATAACTCAAAGTGAACCAATTGTCATGTGTGAACACACCAGTGTGTGTGGAGACAGTCCCTTGCTCCAGGGTACCTGAGTTGGCGGTCATGTGATTTGAACCCACAACCATCTGATCCCCAATCACTAGGCCACCAGCTGCTTCCGACTGATAACTCTAATGCTCTGGTGTACATTTTCCAAGTTGTTGTTTCTTGTATTTGCTAATTTGTGTCTTCTTCAACAGCCCACATGGGAAGACAACACCACACAGCCAAGTGCAACAAATTCAACCATGTCAAGTCCAGCCAGCCTCTCTGGTGTAGACACCACCTTGAATAATGGCACAAACAGCTCTACATCCAGTCCAAACCACATCAACACTTCATCATGGCAAACTATAAACACCACCGCAGCCTCAGAATACACTCGTTATCCCCAGGAAACCTTGCCAATGACCAACACCACCAAACAGACCTGCAGTAAACCACCAGCCTCCAAAGAATCCATGACCAGAAGTCATTACTACCAGATGACTCAGACTGAGAAGCTTCTTCCTGGATGTGCCTCAGCTCAGTTGGCCCATGGTGGGGTCCTCATGGGCTTTCTACTCTTTGCAATTCTTTCTGCAGTAGTAGTAACAATATGAGGAGACTGAAGGGCAATGATGAAGTTTGAATTCAACCAGTCCAGTTAGTTCTTTTGCAGCCCAGATGTTAGAGTGCTCGGCACGTCCTGATAGTTTGTCCTGTCTTTTAAAGTCATGAAATCATGCAAAGTAGTATCTGTCAAGACAATTACTGGTAATAGTAACATGATAGGGTTAAACAAACAAACAAAAAAATAGTCACATGACATCTACAAGAGAAAAAGAGAAGCAATTTACATTACATTGACACTTGATTTGATGATTGCAGTAATACTATTGACAATATCAATAATCAATTATTAGGCTATTGTCAAGCCCCTAAGAACAATTCCAGTAATGCAGCGGTAGATGTTTATGCCTGTTTATGCCTAAAAATCTCAGTTACATGACCAAACCCAATCTATCCTACCTGTGTGCCCTTTCATATGCAAATATCAGTAGAAATGTATAACAACCTCTAACTAAGGATATTTTGACAAAAGCCCTGAATTGGATTATTTTTTTCTGGGGAACATTTGTAACAAAAGTCTCACATCTGGAAAGGAATAAAATTACTGAGCATAAGTTTCTAGCGGGTTGTATTTTCTACAAATGGAGGATAATGTGAACATAAAGGAATGGACAGTTATATTTAATCTGCAAGGTCCTACTTTTCTGATGAACTATTTTCTTCCTTCTCCTGCTAATGTTCAATGTACGGAGGGTGGAGATGAATCTTTTTTTCCCAATGAGAGGCAAAGTCTGCCTGGAAAATCACAGAAATGTGGATATAAATAGTAAAAACCAAATTTCTTCAATTATTAAATTAGGTTGTATGTAAATTCTCCCAAATTGTTAAGCAAGGATCAGCTGTGTTTCACTGGATTATATATTGTTATATATTTGATTATATATTTCATATTTAGAGTATCCATCACATCACATCACATCCTCTTTTCTGCCATTATCTTGGCCTTACCTCACTATCACAATATTTTATATTTATGCTGTTAGATGATATGATACTTTACTGAAGTGTTCGGTATTCATGAGGCTACATAAGCCGTTTGTAACAACTGACATAAACCTACATTACATAAATCTACATTAAAGGGTTTATAACGGCTTACAGTAAGCATCAACGGTCAAATAGGCTGCTTCAGTCAATTCCACCTCAAAAGGAAGTAGAGGAAGTGACCTTTGCTGGTGTAAGCCTGTGTGTTGTGAAAGGCTTTTTGAAAATATCATGTAGCCTCATGAATGCTGCCGAACAGTAAAGTGTGGCCTGAGGTTATTGTTATAACTGCATGACAGCATGAACACTTAACAAAGTCCAGATATGTAGCTATTCATAGTCTTGTCCAATAGTAGTGGCCTAAACACAATGCAAATAAAATCTGGCCTCATTTAGTGAGTCAGAAAGTCATACTGTAAGAAACTGCTGAAACCTGTTCGGTTTTTTAGATACACTCTTAGATAAACTGTTTCAACTGAGCAGAATGGAAATTCATGGTATCAGTATCTTTTCATGTATCAGTGTCTGTATGTGTTTTGAGATGAGAGTTGTTGCATAGCAACAGTGACAATTGCTATTGATATTCTTTCAGTGAATTACATACATGGTTTCCTTTTGCGAGTGAAAATCAACATAACAGCCATACCGACAAAAGACCATTTTGCCACTTAAAAACGAGATAAAAACAGTAAAAGATGTTTTTTTTTTCTTTTATACTTAGGGTCATTCAACTTTCTAGTAGATTAGAAAATATATTAGACATTCTGTTCACCCTAACAATGATTTGAATTCATTCAAATGTGTTGATTATGGGATTAATTGGTCACCAACCCTTTTAAGTCTACGGTTATTATTAAAGCAGTACTTCAATGTAATTTATGACTTTCTAAAAATGTGCTAATTTATAACTATTACATAGTTATACTGTATGCAATTCTGAAGGTCACTGTGAGAATTATTTTTTTTAAATATAATCTTTATGTATAATTTGAATTTGTTCATTTGTTTTTCATTTTTTTCACTTACATTTTGCCATTCAAAGTTAAAATAGTTTTTTCTTTCATCTGAAAAATTACCCAGTTATAAGTGACAGCAATGGTATGGAATTATAAATGTATAATTATGTAATTCATTACAAAGTAACTTGCACAATGACATAAACTACATTTACATTCAGTTTCTTTTCATTTCGATGTGAATGCATTTTCAATATATTTTTGTTTGTAACAGTGTCATCACTCATAAATAATTCATATCAAATGATGACAGCACCTACGATATTATGAATGGTGCCTACTAAGACATGAATGAAACATTACGCTAAAATCTATGACATCTAATTCCCACATGCCCATTTTAAAAATGGTGATCATACAAAACAAAACCCTCACCTGTGCTGTTTCAGCACCTGCCCTCAGGTCCTGTAGGAGTGGGCGGTGTCTGCTATGGAAGTGAAGCATCAGATAAAGCTGACTACATCAGACCAGCTCTACATAGCACACATCTCACACCTGCACACAGACAGATAAAGAGAAGAAGCAGGCGACTCACCATCACCGGCATGAAGCTTCTCTTCGCTCTGCTGTGTGTGGCGGCGCTTCTGGCTGCAGCACAGGTGGGTTTTTACTGAACTGAATATATATATATATATATATATATGAAAGAAGAAATCAAGAAATACATCATTCTGAAATCAGAATCATATTCAAAACAAATAAACAAAAGAACTGAATTATACTTAAATATTCAGAATTTCAGTTTCAATTTTTGTAACTCTCGAAGCTGCTACACATCTGAAAGACAACTAAAAAACATCTTAAATCTAGTTGAAATATCTAAAATAACTATTGATATATCAGTTGTCAACTATAAGACAATTGGCAAGCCTCTAAGAATATCTCTTTATCTAGCAAGTAACTTTATATAGTGAAGCTTTACTAATTTCACCAGCTAAAATTAATGTTTTAAGTTGCCATGACATATTTTTATTTGTAGTGCACTGCCTTGTTGTATTCAGTGCTAATAAAAAATCCCTAAAGTGCCTGAAACCAATCAATGTAAAAAAAAAAATATTGACAATGTATTAAAACAAAGCAGAGTAGTTAGAAAGTATCAAGTATGTATGTATTCAAATTGACAAAAAGTAATTAAGTGTTTTTGGACAGACTTAATATAATAAAATAAAAACAAATGACAAAGCAGAATAAAAACATATTTCTGATAGAAAATGCCACACCATTGTAAGTATTATGTAAGTAAGAAATATCTTTTTTTCCCCAAAGCCACCATAAAAGAGAACTAGTATCACTTTTAATCTATAATCATTATTTCAAAACCTCCAAAATGGGAAGAACTTTTCTTGATGTATTTTTTTTCCAAGTAATTTTGCACCATTTCTTATGTTCCATCCACCTTTAATTTTTTACACAATGTAAAGAGCAAGTAAGTAAGAAATAACCCATTGTTCCCTGTATAAATATTCAGTCATTTGCTTGGCTGTCCAAAGATGGGCATTGTTTATACTCAGACATCCCATGATGCAGCATTACCCAAATTTGCCAGAATTAACCCAGTTGAGAAGGTGTTGAGAGTCAGAAACCATACCAATATTCATAAGTTTTTAAAAGTGCACCATTGGACCTAGTCTGAAGAATCTGGAGCCCTTCATGACCTGATATGGTTCACTTTTATTCCGCAGATAAAATCCATGCAGGTCATTTGCAACACCACCTAAGGCAAGTTCCTCAATCCAGGCTTATTATCTGAACCGGATATGCAACAGAGTCAAATCATCCTGGCTGTCCTGTTTAATGCCCATTATAAGAGGATCAAGTGGAGAAGTTGCATGAGTGTTAGTGAAGATGCAGCACTAAAGAACCACATTAGCTTAATCTGGGTCTAGAAAGCCAGTTCAGCCTACTAAGATAACATACACTTGAAAATACTTGAATTCAGCTGTGCCACATATGTTCATTCAGTCAAGTAGAGTCATTTACAGACTATCTAATCCCAATTCAGCTGCTAATGGGACAAAATGGAAACATTTCAGTGCAATGTATTCCCCTCTCATTGGAATAGAATTTTAATTGAATCAAAATGACAGACTGAAATGTACTAAATGATATTTTATGTAAAGCAGTTGCTTAAAGATGACAAAAAATGTCCTCTTGGTTCATTTTTGTGTGAACCACTAGGAAGGCTGTGTTGGAATGTTTAAGTCCTTTCATTGTTGCCATAAAATGCCATTTCTGACTGTTTTGGAAGTCCCTTGGTTGAACTATACATTTCCCCCTTTCAAAACACAGATGTTTTGAAGAAAATGTGCATGATTTACAAAGCTGGAAGAATTTGTAGATGAGAAAGTAAGTCAGCATTTATAGTGAAAAAGCAATTTTTTATATAATGACACATCTATTGTGTTTTGTCTGTGATTTTTTTTGTTATAAGAAAGCCATATTTGTCTGTTTTAGCTCACCATGGCTACCTTTGTGAAGAGCCCTGAACTGCTGGGGTTCTCACTCCTCCACTTTCACCTCTCATTGCTCTCTAGCAGCTCAACACAGCAGAGAGCCAACAGTGTCTATTTCATCTGATAACAGAGTTATGGGGAACACATTTTACTGGACTGTATTATACATTTTCACTCAAATGTTTTAGTGTACCACAGTTTTTTTTTACCACTTTTCCAATTTGTTTCATACACTGCAGATATTTGGTCTTGTTAAACATTGGAAAGTTGTTGAGGGAACAGCTGCACATGGAAATATGTCAAATAAAACACATTTCCATTAGATGAAAGAATATGTAACAGTGAATGTCTGACATCCTATATTTTTAGTAAATATTTAGTGAGTGGCATGCAAATGTCTAAAAACATTTGACTGGTGGAGAGGATTTGAGACGTACATGCAAAGGGCATGATTTGCATGTAAAATACAATCAGTGGAGGAACGTTTCACTTACACTTTCTGACCAGTCACCACTTGTGTAAGCTGTTCTACTTAGATTCTCAGATCCTCTCCCTGTTAAGATTGTTCCACATTGAAAATCTTGTGCATTCTTTGGATGCGGACACTTATTATAAAAGTGTTGGTGGCAGACGTTAGCCATGTTTGCATTTTTGCTAAGATATCGAAGATGAAGCACAAAGGATCTGTATCTACTGTCAATTTTGCTGAGGAAAGCTATAAGAAAAACATTTCTGTCTTTTTCAGTCATCTACAAACAACACAATGACTTCGGCCAGCGTAGCAACAATGTCTTCGGCCAGCGTAGCAACACCATTTTGGAATACTTCCAGTGTGAATTTCAACTCTATGAGCACAGCACAACAGCAGACCATCACAGCTGGAGGGACACAACAGCAGACCATCACAGCTGGAGGGACACAACAGCAGACCACCACAGCTGGAGGGAGCTTGAGGATCAGTGCATCGGGTCTTCTTCTATTCCTGCCTCAACTGTTTCTCGCTCTCAAAGTTATATTGTGAGGACAGTTACATTCACAAATGATTCTTCAGAAGATGAGGAGCATTTCCATATTTCATCATATTTCGTCATATTGTGCTCTTGTTTATCTTCTTGTATATAGTCAGTGGTCCATGTATCACCCAAGGGTCTTCAAATGAATGGGCATTAAAGTTGTCATACAGCTTTACACTCTATAAAAGTGCCAAAAAATTGGGTCCTTTCATGGAGCCATAGCAGACCATACATTTTTTTAATGGGCTTTCAAAGAACCTCCACAAATGTGAGGGTTCTACAACTAATTTATCAATAACCAGGGTTTTGGGGGATGCTGAAGCTAACACTTCACTCGTAAGTTAAAAGACACTGCATCTTGGCTGTGGTTTTGGGGGATGCGCAGAGGTCTGCGTCTCGGCCATGGTTCTGGAGGGAGAGGTCGAGGGGCGCGCAGAGGACTGTGTCTCGGCCGTGGTTTGGGGGGGGTGTTTGTTTTGGGGTGGTCTGCCAGTCCGCTCATGTCGGATAGTACTGTTTTTAACCATAAGCCAAGTTCAGTCAGATACAACATCACCTTCCACTGGCTGTGTAATGAGCTAACTGAGCGTCATGAGCTACATTTAGAGCCAAATCCATATTTCCAGTTATTTTGGTGAGAGTAACTTAAAAGTAATGCAATAGTAGTGGAATGCCTTAATTTTTAAATACAGTAATATTGTAATGTAACAAATTACTTTGAAATGACAGTAAGAAGTAATAACTAACGCATTACAGTTAGTTATACAGAAGTAACTTCCCCAACAGCTGTTCTTGAGTTGAAGTGGGTGTGCAAACACAATGAGCGGGGCAGGGGGTCTTCCAGGACCACTGTTTCTGAGTGTATGACAGCCATGGATAAGCAAGGACAACTTCAACCAACCCTGAACCCACTGTAGCCTCTGCCATGTTACTTTAACACTTTTTCTGTTTTACTAGATATTCATTATCATGACCTTCATTACAGTTTAGTCTCTTTTCTTTATATATATATGTACACACACACACACACACACACACACACACACATATGAATATATACTAACATGCATATGTATTAAATCTCTTGTTTTTCTGTTCTCCTTTGCAGCTATATTATATTACTATTTTTGTTTCTACATCTTTTGTGCCATATGTGTTTCTTTTTGCATACAATTATGTATATTGATACTGTCGCTTAAACCAACACCCAACAAATACCCAGATGTCCATGTATATAAGTTATATTTGCTGTTATAGATAACAATGGAAAACAATAGAGATTATCTAAATATATTGCACTGTATTTTCCTGATATTTTGCTAAAGTTTTGTTAGTAAATTCGATATTATATTGCTGGTCTCTGGAATGTCTAATTCTGTTAAAGAATGGTGATTTACCTTAACCGGGAGGATGCCACAGCCTATCCAACAGGGTGAAAAGAAGAGAAACACCTTCGACAGGACTCCAGGGCCCATCACAGAAGTTCCTAAATTGACTACCTTAAGTTTTTTGATCATTCAAAACCGTCTTTGAGCCTATTCGAGTCAAAATTTGCATTTTCAGTGTTAGTCTGCTCACATCTGGTGTCTGAGGTTTTAAACTGGACCAACGAAATGAACATAACTAACAAGATAGAAAGTCTCAAACTGTGCCGAACTATATAATCTCTAATGAACTTGCTCTTGTGGTTTCTGGGTCTGTATGACTCACTGTAATCTGTAAAAATTAATAAAGAATATGCATAACATTATCATGCAGTGTCAGAGACCACATTAGCAAGTTTATTTGAAATTACGTAACGCCCCGTGTGGTTTGAGGTGAGTGTGTGATGATTCAGACTTGATGCTACTCTGATGTTTTCATGTCTTGTTAGCTACATTAGCCTTAGCTCCGTTAACTCCAGGGCAAAAGGAATGCTAAAAGTAAAATGCAGACACTAAGCAAGTTACAGTATGGCTGGTCGACTACACCGAAGCTTTTATGGCCAAAGCTTCTCTTTAAACTGGATGACTCTGTTCTGTAATTTCTTTTGTCTTCTTGATCCTAATTTTGGCCTAAATTTAAATTCTGTTCACTAATTTGAATTATAAATTTAAAATATTAGGGCAAAAATGTTTTAACACAGAACAGAAAGAAATGTGAATTAGACACATGTTTAGATGTAATTTCACATACACACATATACAAAATGCGTAAAAATGCATAAAAGCTTTTACTGCCAGTTGTGATTACACATCATTTACGTCTGTGTACTTTAGTACTTTTTCATATTCCTGATTTGGTTATTTGTTTCGTTAAGGGAGTGTAAAAATCAATATTATCATTAATCAGATTACTGATTACTTCCAATATGGAAATATTTTGGGCCATTGTCACATGCTAAGTTTCACATTTCCGCCTGGTTTCTTTTCTTAGTTAGTGTTATAAAGCTACTTAGTGTGATAAACTCAAGTTCCTGTAGAGGTGATTGTCACATGCTAAGTTTCATTTTTCTGCTGGGTTTCATTTCTCAGTCAATGTTATAAACCCTCATCAGTGTGTGACCTGTACACTGTATTCTAATTTTAACCTCAAATTTAGATGATTCATATTTAACAGTAATCTCCTACTGATCCTTCTTATCTGGTCAAAGGTTTTGCTTTGACACAAGTACAGTTTAAGGTGGTGAAGGACAGTAAAAAACTTTATCAAGTGACTCAAGCAATTAGGTGCTTTTTATAGAAGCACAGCAAGAATGACTTTGCATTTCAGTCGGAAACAAATGAAACTGGTTGAAGATTAGCAGGGTCATGTACTCTTGGATTGAACTGCTGTACGACAGGAGTGCATTAATGGCAAAACATTGTTTAAAATGCTTTATCTGAGTTTGGGTTAGGGTTAATTGTATTTTTCAGTATTTTACAGTTTTTCTAAGTCGCTTTGGTGCGTTTCTCAGATCAGAATTAAAATTCTCATAACTATTAGTTCAACCTCCACAACATTTAGTCAT
>JBBPCY010128084.1:0-16919 GCA_037974405.1 Brachyalestes nurse | reverse complement strand
TGAAAACAATCACTTAAACAGAAAACATGAAAACCCCAAAAGAAAACCACAGCGACCCTTGCTGGCCGCTAGGGGGGGCGTAACAGTACCCCCCCTCCTACACGCGCACCACTGGGGCGCAAAGAACCACCCAAGGTGGCGGAGGGGAGGTGGAGGCAAAGGGAGGCGTCCCACTAAGGTCCATGGGGCGAATCCCGTCTCTGGTGCTGGTGCACGGGACCGGAGTCCCATCTATGGTGCTGATGCACGGGGCCGGAGCCCCGTCTCTGGTTCTGGTGCATGGGGCCGGAGCCCCGTCTCTGGTTCTGGTGCATGGGGCCAGAGTCCCGTCTCTGGTGCTGGTGCACGGGGCCGGAGCCCCGTTTCTGGTGCTGGTGCATGGGGCCGGAGCCCCGTCTCTGGTTCTGGTGCACGGGGTTTGAGCCCTCCGCATGGACTCCATCGGAGCCTTGCTGGAGCCCCATTGTTTTCTCTGGCGTGGAGCCTCCACCGGGAAGCCCCGCCGTGTCCTCCGGAGTGGAGCCTCCCTCTGGAAGCCCCGACGTGTCCTCCAGCGTGGAGCCTCCCTCTGGAAGCCCCGCCGTGTTCTCTGGCGTGGAGTCCTCTCCGCGGATTCCCGCTGAGTCTCCCATGACCCCAGTACCCCCCCAGAAAATTCAGGGAGAGGCCCTCCTCTTCTGTAGGGCTCGGAGGCCCGGCTGTAGGGCTCGGAGGCCCGGCTGTAGGGCTCGGAGGCCCGGCTGAAGGGCTCAGAGGCCTGGCTGAAGGGCCCGGCTAAAAGGCTAACAGGCCCGGCTTAAGGGCTAACAGGCCCGGCTAAAGGGCTCGGCTCTAGGGGTGTTACGAGCACTTCCACCCCCTCCAACGGGCCCAGCAGATCCACCTCCCCGCTAACCCTGGGTAACAGGCTAACTGGCCTTAGGGGTGCTACTAGCCCGTTTAACCCCTTTAGTGGGCCCAGCAGATCTACCTCCCCGCTAACCCCGGCTAAGCTTCCCTGAGCTATACTACCCGTGGCTGGTGGGAGGCGTCGTGGGGCTGGTGTTGGTGGCTCACTCCGGCCTGAAGGTAGGATTCTGCGGGGAGCTGGAACGGGTCGCTGGAGTTGGGCCTTGGTGAGCGAGGGCGGCTCGCAGCTAGCGAGCGGTGGTAGCAGCTTGAGGCTTGACTCTCCCACTCCGGCGGGGCTTGACTCTCCCGCTCCGGCGGGGCTGGCGAGCGGCGGCTGTGGCTTGAGGCTATCGAGCGGCGGCCGTGGCTCCAGGCTTGACTCTCCCGCTCCGGTGAGGCTGGCGAGCAGTGGCGGCGGTGAGTCCCTTTACCAACGCGACGGCGCTTTGGCTCTCTGGCGGCGCGGCAGCGCTTCGGGGACTTCCTCTTGTTTTTGCGGCTCAGGCAGAGGAGGCAGGGTCTTCCCGGGCACTAAGGCGGAGCCGGGGCGGACGGTCACGGAAGGAGAGACAGCCCGTCGGTCCCGGACTCTCCGGCAGACTTGGAGGTCCAAAAGAGCCCCTACCTCCAGTTCCTTCCGGACAAGTCTCCAGCTGACCGAGGCTGGGTCCCGCTCTCTCCCGGACCATTCAACCCATGAACTCCGCCATCAGGCGCCCGCTCTGCTCTGGGGAGAGATCCACTCTCTCCCAGGCCGCTAAGGAGCAATCTGCTCCTTAGTTTGGCGGGTCGGTCCATCTGTCACGATGCCCCCACTCTCCCGAGTGAGGGCAAGAATACTGCCAAGCAGTCATGATTAGGTTTTCAGTCTTTATTTCCAAAACAGAAACCAAAAAGGGTGCGAGGAGCCAAAACAAAGACTTTCTTTAGTTATCACGTCAAAACACCCCGAAAATGATGGTGGACCGACACTCAGGTCAGTCCAAACCAAACTTAAATACAAAAACCCTCCCAACTCAAAACCCAACCAAACTCAACCAATAACAAAACACAATCACTTAATGCAAATTAAACACAGCTGAAAACAATCACTAAAACAGAAAACATGAAAACCCCAAAAGAAAACCACAGCGACCCTTGCTGGCCGCTAGGTGGGACGTAACACGAAGGAGTATTCAAGGAAGACCGCAGAGTGATTCTGTAGATGATATCCAGGTTAAACACTCGAAACTGAACTCCTATAGCCTCCCTAATGATTACAGTGAGCCACAAACTTACACAAACTGGTGGTGACATTCCTGTCTAATAAAAATCTAATTTGGGAAATTTGAGGACTGGATAACTTAATGTATGGGCACTAAGTAGGGTATGGGAACGACACAGTTCATTTATGGCCTTAACTTGTGGGGAGGAGAAGACTGGCTTGTGATGGGTATGTTTTGGAAACAACTTAGCAAGGCATGAGAAGCAAATAGATTGTGACCACAATACAACATTGGAAAGGGGTCCCAATGCTTGGCCATAATGACTTTCGGCCTGTTGCACTAACCTCCATCACAATGAAGTACTTTGAAAGGCTGGTTATGGGACACATTATGAGCTCCATACCAACCACTCTGGACTCCTTTCAATTTGCATACCATCACAATAAATCCACTGAAGGTGCCATCAATTGAACTTGCCTTTGTAAGACTTTTAAAAAGGCTACACTCTTAAAAAGGCATTCTTTGGACAATTGCTCAAGCAACATTGTAACCTTGTCTTGTACAGCCAGATTTCATAAGAGCTAGTTACACTTTGGGTACTTGAAATATATACACTTTTGGCACAAAGCTAAAACAAAATCTACATCTGTAATTTGGAATTTCACACTCTGTTTAATCCCACCCCACCATAATTAGCCTACATTCCCACCCACATTTTCCCCACAGTTTCTCATGGTTGTCCCCAGGTGTCCTCATCACCAGATATCTGGTCCAATGACACCCTGTTATTTACATTGGGTTATATTAAGTTCTACTTACTAGGCATCAATCAAAGAACTAAAGAATATTAGCAGTGTGCAATATGTTTACTGTGGCTTTGTCACATCTATTACATTTAAAAACAAAAGAGTTTTGGACCTAAAGTTGCCATTGACTCTTGGTCAAGTCATATAGCCTGGTATTTAGCAAGATTCTGTGTTGTCTGTGCTGATTTCTGGGTTTCCGAGAGCATTTAGCCATTGTTTTTAGCTCAGATGGCTAGAGCACCTAAACTTTGGGTATATTTGTGTGTGTGTGTGTGTGTGTCCACTTGTCTGTTTATTTGCTTGTTGATTATATGTTCACTGGAAATCTTCTTGAACACCTTGAGATACTCATAACTGCCAAACGAGACATCTAAATGCTCTTCATGATTCTCTGGTTATTGACTGTAAAAGTAAACTATTTAATTATAAACTACTTCCATTTCTATTTGTTGTTCTTAATGTCGTAGCTGAGTTTTGTTAATGTCCAGCTAAAGCACAGGCATTTTAACAATGCAGAACAAAATCTTGCATCATCATTTTCATAGAGATTTAATTGAGATTTTCATTTCTTTGGAATGGAAGTACATGTCTTGTCATATACATCTTTGGCAGACAAAACATCATTGAGTTTGGTCTCTATTAATGCTCCAGTCACCATGACAACAAGCCTCAAGCTACCCTCTCCATGCAAGCACATATTCTCCCATGATCTCTACTTGGCTTTTCAATTTACTTCAAAAGGACATTGAGCAATGTGTGGCATTGAAAAACGATGTGATCTGCTTTTACACCACCATGATACAGTAGGACTGGTCAAGTTACTGAACACTGAATAGTGTTGGTTTATGCAGCCCATACAAATACTGACACATCCACTGAGGGATTTTGTCCTTGAATCTATAAAAATGGCCACGTTTAAATTAATAGAGTAACCTAACCTGAAAACAATATTGTGCAATATAACTACTTGGTCAATATTTTCATAACTTCATATTACTTAATAGTACTCCATTTTCTAATAGTGCTGATTTTCTAATAGTGCAATACTTATTCCAAACTACCTTTTGTGTCAATAGTTTTTTCCACTTAGCTGCATTACTTTATTATAGATATTATGCCAAGCATTTCTGTATGTAGCATAGTCTATTCAATTTTTATTTAGATTTTATTTGGACTATTTTTTATTTTACATTATAATTGTGTCTCTGTGTCTTGTGTCTCTCTGTGTCTTTGTGTGTTGTGGCAGTCACCACATAAGCAATTTCCTCCGGAATCAATAAAGTTTTCTGATTCTGATTCTGAAAGAGATGAAAGTTTGGTCAGGAACAGTGATGCGCAGTTTTATTCGTATTTCCACCCAGGTGTGAGGCCTTTCTGGCACTTTGAGGCAATTTGCTACACCTTTACATTTTTAAGTATTTAATCTAACTAAAAACATCTATGCCAAAGTGACAAATATTGTTATATTCTGGAAAACCTCAGCAACAATAATATGTGAGTATATGTGTGGAGATCATTGTGTAATTGCCAGTGTAGAATGTGGGGGCGTTCAGTGGCACATAACTGGACCAAGTTTGCCCAGCCCAGCAAACTGAGACACACACATACACACATACACACACATACACATAGACATTATCAGAGTAAATTTGTTCCTGGCAAGCTTGAGAAACACCAAGGGGGAAATCTGTTTTAGCGCCAATCCATCTTACTTACTCTTTATTCAACTGAAGCAAAGAGCAGAATTATTGCAATAATGATATTGTGCAGAAGCCAAAGAAGTGACGAGATGTGTGCGAAAAGAGAAATGGTTCAGAGAGACTTCTTGGTCCATAAAGACAGTCTCCATGGTGATCGTGATGCCAGCGATGAGCTGTGCTACCCAGAGCAGCTTTTGGTTCACACTCTTAGGGTATTCGGCAAAGTCTTATAAAACACCCTGTTCTATGAACAGTGCAAACAATTAGTGGCCATTACAAACAGGACATCACCATTATATGCTCATACAGAGCGACCAACAGACTGACAACTATGCCTAAACTGAAGCTGGTGAACTTTAGATGAAATCACAACCAGTCTGTGAATAATGGAAAAAATGTTTAATCCCACCTCAGTTGTTCAAACTTCAGTGCCCTGAAACATGTTTAAAAGCCAAACAAGAAGTGTCTTGGTTTCTGTTGTTTAACCACAAACTCTACAAAAACAAGTTTCACAAATAAATTATTATTTGAACAAAGCTATAGAAAAAAAGTTTTTGTTGATAAGATGTAATCACATAGAGCTTTTTAAAGATTCTAAGAAACTTTACATTGTCTGTATGTTCTTTAAACATGGATGGTCTATTGATCTTTTGACATCTCTTTAGGCAACAACAGTAAGCATATCTTCAGTATCTGTTTACTGAGACAGAAAAGATGTAAATAAACACTAAACAAAAAAATATTTTTCAGAAAAATGAAAACAAAACTGAAACTAGTGATGCAGTCTCAAAATGAAATGGAACTAAATTAAAAAAGAGAACTAAACAGAACTACAAGAAAATCGAAACTACAACAATCCTATTGTAAATTAGGGGCATCTCTAGGGCATTTCTAGCCTAGGATGACAATGGGTGGCGGGGGTTGTATGGGGGTGTGCTGATTTAGCGCCAATAGGACATCTACCATCCCCCATCTGTCCTGGTAAAGTTATACATCTTTGGGGCAATTCAGTCTATATGCGTTTGGAGCCATGTTTTTTTTTTTCTCAGTGTTCATCTTAGTGCTTCTAGTTGGGCTGTATTTTCGTGGTGTATAGTGGCCATGCCAAATTGAACACTCTCCTAACTTAACTTCGTCTAGGCGGTTCCTTAATAGTGCTTTTCTGCTATTTGCTCTTCAGGCATGTCAAATAGCATTGGTAACTTTTATTTTTGCTTTTATTTTTGCTTACATTGTGTTAGTTTTATGGGGGGAATTGTTTGTATTTTAGTTGTTTCTTGCTTTGTTCAGACTCTGAATACAGCAGCATGAACTGAATTGTGTGCATGTGTAAATACTTTATCCTGAGTAATCAGTTTATTGAGAGGGTTGGGATTTTTCTTGTGATATGGCTCATAGCTGTGGGTGTAAATGAAACAATACATAGTATTCATGTATTTGTTGTATGAATCCTCCTTAGGCATTGAGCAATCACCACATTATCAAACAAAGCATGTTAGTAAACTCCCTGGTCTGCTACAGGGTTCCAAAAACAGAAGTAAAGCAATTAATTAAGGAGACAACATATGTTTCATTATCTACAACAAAGTCTTCAGCTGTGTTGACCATGTAAAATTATTGAATGTCTGCAGGAAAATGGATATATCAGGGCATCGCTCTAATGAGAAACCTCTACACTGATTAGTAAGCCACAGTCTTGAAAATGGACAGATTGGTTCCACAGTGGCAAAGGGCTAGTCAAGGTTACACACAATTACCATTTTCATAAAACCATTTTTTTCCACCAACAGGGCATAGGTTCTATTGTGGTTTGGAACCTTAAAGAGATGATTCCCTGCTGGAACCAAAAACAGCAATGACAATCATCTGACTCTATTACTGTTATTCTATAGGTTCTATGGTTACGTCTACTGTTCACTTAATGTTTACTTCTGTTGCATCTTTAGACGCATCTTTATATACAATGGTATATACAAAACTGGTAAAAACAGGCTAGGTCCATGGCACCAAGGTAAATGGACCTGATTTAAGAATATGTTCCCTTATGGTGGAAAAAAGGTATGAGAGTACCTTTGATGGCAAAAACAAACAAACAAACAACACAATTCATCAAACACACAGATCCCTGAGCCTCACACTCCACTCAAAATCCAGATAACCAAACTAAAGGTCGCTGCGGCCAATGGGTAGTAAGGAATTTGTTTACGGAGGTTGCTATGGAAATGACATGCCGGTAGTAGGGAAAGTACTCAGAGCACCAGGCGCTGGTATGCCTATTTATTTCTAATCATTCCATGAATATATTATTACATCTTATTTCGTGTTCAAATGAACAAAGTCTGTTTATGGTATATGCTTAAAAATTCTAATTAATAAACTAGATGCCCCCCATTTGCGTCTGAACGCCCCCCTCTCAGCTGTCTCCTTCTCAACACCCCCCGATGGTTTTCAAATGCCCCCAGGGGGGCAGTACCGCCCCCGTTGAGAAACGCTGCACTAGTGGAACATCGCTATTTTAATACATTCATCTACAAAAACATTAGTGAGGTCAGGTACTGAGTTTGGATAATTCAGGATCACAAACATCAAACCAGCTCATTCCAAAGGTGTTAAATAGTGTTCCATGACGCCAAAGTCCAGTACTAGGGGCTTAATAGCAGTCGTGCATTAGGCATGGTGGCCTGAGGCTCATGTATGGCTGCTACAGAGCATTTGTTCTTTCAACACTACTACTCAACAGAGAATATACAAGCTGTATGTGCAACTGAATACCTGTGTCAGAAACTGATGCTAACTGTAGTAGATGAATTCACTAATAAGAAGCAGTGTCAGGTTGCTTATGGAAATTTAGTGTAGGTCCACATTGGTAATTTAGTCACCCATGTTTGTTATCATTAAATACTATGTCATTTTGTTTGTTGTAGTTTGTATGGGTAAGAAAGCGTGTGTGTGTAAAAAGAGAAGAGTGAACATATTGTAGATCTGCTCTGAACACAGAGTAAGTGTCAATTTTGCTTTCTTGTCAGTGTTGAGCTGCATAAATTTGCACATCTTTCTTCAGCATGGAGCTATTTTTGCACCTGGTAAGCTAAGTTGATCATGAAACAAGAGCAGGGAAGATACAGGATTTACACTTTACTCTGTTTTGAGATGAGGTTTTTAATATACAGTGCCTTGTTAAAGTACTCAATTTTAAGGGGCGGCCTTGTCTAGGCACTGCATGGGTGGTATGATGCAGCTTATTTCCCTGCTATTGACCCAACATTGTTCACTGGGATACTCAAACATATGGATGTTTTAGTCCTTTCCTATCTCATTTATAATTTAATCTCTACTGTATTTATAATTCTGTTTTTCAATGACTTACATTCCGATAAATGGTTTCCGAATTAAGGAGGTCTTTTATTCACATGCCTTTCACATATCTTCAGTATGCTCAAACTTGGAGCTTCTATGACACAGGAGTTGAAACATAATTTTTTCAGATAGTGATTTTTATTACGGACTTTCTTGCATTAAACCAATGGCGGTTGAAGATTGAAGGTAATTCTTTTAAAACAAAATATAACACAGCACAAAATATTGTATCATTTGTAATCCAGAAAATCATTTGATATGGCGTATATAAAACCATTTTCTTACTTAGTGACTGATTAAAAAATTATATTTTCATGTGAAAATGTTTATATTGATTTATCTTCCTCTTGCAAACTGCTTTCCTATTTTTCTTCTGCAGTGATATGCTGATAAAATCACAAAGAACAGATGCATTTCAACCACTAAAATGTTGTGCACCAGTCATTAATGCTAAATGCTAAATAGAAAAAGAAGTAAAGATTTGTTACATCTCAGATATGCATGAATGTTAGGAATCCTCACCCTAAAATTTTCCCTTTTGTGCATAAAGTTACTGTCACTCTATTTCCAAATAAAAATTGGGTTTGGTGAGGAGGCACAATTTGTATGACATTGACACTCCAGATATTCCAGACATTTTGTGTCAATTGTGTACAATGCATGAGTAGTCACATTAGAAATACTGTCCGTCCTCTATATGCCACAGTGAAATGCTCATGATATCTTTTGGCTTTGTCAAAACAGCTCCACTGACCCCAAAAAAGTCCCTGTCTACTTGACAAAAGTAAAAGTGGTCTTGAGAACACTTTTATATGGTCTTGGTCTTGTCACAGTCTCAACGGTCTTTGGTCTTGGTCTCGGATCCCTCGGTCTTGTCTTCGTCTTGCTGTCTCAGATTGACATAGTGGTCAGGAGATTTGGAGCCAATAATATCCACGACACACAACGTAACGTTCGATAATGCAACATTATTATTATTTAGCCTTTCACGCCCTTCAAATGCAACCAATCAATGACATACATGAATTTTGTTGTGATTCAGACATTGGCGCTCATCCAATCAAAATACACAAGTGCATCGCTAGTTAGACGTTAGATCCAGCATCATAGTGAGCAGTGAGCCTAGTCAGTCAGTTATAGTAATGTCAGCAGTAGTAGGTAGTAAGTTACAGAAATAATGTCAGTGAATTCTTCAGTCATAAAGTTTGCGTTTGCAGCACAGGTTAAAAAAAGAAGCATTCGGCAGATTTTGCAAAGTCTCCTTGACCGAGACAGCTGGGACTACCTCAACCCCTCAACCTTGGTACGTACCCAAATTTGAAATTTTTCACCTCACCATGGGAACTGGAACCATTACGAGTCAACACCGTAACCCACCTCCCCTGCGCGGTGCCACGGTCGCACGTGCGGATAGATAGATTTTCTATCTATGCAAACCATGCAAACTAACTTTTAACCTAAATTAAATAACAGGTCTAGTCACCCACAGGGATTATTTGACACCAAAATTTTTAAATCAACATTTTAATGATGAGTGTGTCTGTTTTCTCGCCACTAACTGGTCGAAATGAGGAAGGCGCGCTGGCAGAGCCACTCGGAGCAAGTTTCTGGGTTCAGCCTATTTCTGTGCTTTGTTTTCGTGGCTGTCAAGTGAGAAAAAGAGGTCTCGCTCAGAGACGCGGAACAGAAAGGCAAAATTGTTTTAACTGCATCTGACTCAGATTGGGATTTTCCTCACAGCATGACAGACAGAACTCGGATCTCGACTGTAACCCAGCATGTAACCCAGCAGCATATGGTACGAACCATACCGTCCATCCGTAGTTATGGGCAACATGAGATCATTGGAACGCATCTGCAGTCCAGACATTGAACTGTTAGCAGTGGGACTACATCCATACTGTCTGCCCAGAGAATTCAAACATGCAACCGCCATTGTTGTTTACATTCCTCCATCGGGCAACGCAATGGCGGCGTGTGACATCACAAGACTCCAGACAAGGCACTCAGAGGCTCTCATCCTAATTTCTGGTGATTTCAATCATGTCTCCCTCAAGAGGACACTGTGCACCTTCACACAGTGTGTAGACTGCCCCACCAGAGAAAACAAGACACTACACTTGCTGTATGCTAATGTCAAAGAGACATACAGCTGCACAGCCATCCCACCTCTGGGCAGATCGGACCATAACTTGGTGCACCTTCAGCCTACTTACCTAATACTGATCAAGAGGCAACCAGGCACTGTCAGGACAGTGAGGGAGTGTTCAAAGGAGGCAAGTGCAGCCCTGCAGGACTGTCTAGAGACTACGGACTGTACGAACCACATGGAAAGGACACTGATGACCTCACAGACTGTGTCACTGAGTCCATCAACTTCTGTGTGGATGCACTGTACCAGTGAAATTCATACGCAACAAGCCATGGGACACCAAAGACACCAAAGCCCTCCTGAATTTGCATTCACCTCACACAGAATGAAGGTCTTCAAGAGACTGTTCCTGGACACCCTCCTCCCCATTTGCATCCCTAAGGACCACATTCTTTGACTTCTCCTGTGCCACCATTCAACCAGCTCGGCTAGGGAGGAAGCTGTCTGTTATGCAGGTTCATGCTCCCTTGTGTGGATTTTGGAATACCTGACTTTTCACACACACTCATACACACAATTTTCTCTCATTTGTGAAGCTGCTTTGTGACAATGACCATTGTTAAAAGCGCTATATAAATAAAATTGAATTGAATTGAATGGAAGAAACTGATTCTGTGGGCAGGTATGCTTTATACACATAAAGAGTTAAGATCAGAAGTATCTGTAATTGATAGTCTTCAAAAATCTTTTAAATTCAGTTCTCATACAACAATGCCATTGTTTTTTCATAATTTTTAGTCCATATACCCATATATTTTTAATTCTTCATTCTTTCCTTCTCTTTTTCTTGTCCATAACTCTTTCTGTCTCTTTTTGACATTTGGAATTTCCATGTGCTTGTCTTTTAGTCTGTGTTTATTTAATTGCATTTTTGGACTGTCTGTATGTTTATATGTGTTAACATTGCATGTTCTATGTGTATATAGTCTATATATGTTGAAACCTTTACATTTATTTGTTGCCACCAGGACTCCCTGGAAGAAGAGATAATTTATCTCAATGGGACATTCCTGGTAAAATAAAGGATAAAATTTTAAAAAATGTAAAAAATAAAAAGGATGCTCAAGATGGAACTGCCAGGGAAGAGGTGAAGAGGAAGGCATAGTAGTTGGTGTGAGAGAGGAAGATGCCAAGGACAGAAAGAAATGGAGACGGCTGATTTGCTGTGGCAACCCCTAATCGGGAGCAACCGAAAGTAGAAAAAAAAAACAGTGCATACAGTGGGAGAAATAATTATTTGATCCCCTGCTGAATTTGTAAGTTTGCTGACTTAGAAAAACTGAACAGTCTCTAATTTATGAGGTAGTTTCATTTTTATGGAGAGAGACAGAATATCAAGAAAAAAAATCAAGAAAAAACATGTTACATAAAAGTTATAAATTGATTTGCATTTCACTGAGTGAAATAATTATTTGATACCCAAGCAAAACATGACAGTACTTGGTGGAGAAGCCCTTGTTGGCAAGCACAACAGTAAGATGTTTCGTTTCTTGTGGTCAGTCACCAGGTTTGCATACATCTCAGGAGGGATTTTGGCCCACTCCTCTTTACAGAAACTCTCTAAATCCTTTAGGTTTCTTGGCTGCTGCTTGGCAACTCAAAGCTTCAGCTCCTCCACAGATTTTCTATAGGACTGAGGTCTGGAGACTTGCTAGCCCACTCCAGGACCTTAATATGCTTCTTTAGTCACTCCTTTGCTACATTGGCCATGTGTTTTGGGTCATTGTCATGCTGGAAGACCATCCACAACCCATCTTCAGTGTTCTGGCTGAGGGAAGGAGGTTCTCATCGAAGATTTTACAGTACATGGCCCTATCAATTGGCCCCTCAATGCGGTGAAGTCATCCTGTACCCCCCCAAGCATAATGTTTCCACCTCCATGCTTGACTGTGGGAATGGTGTTCTTCAGGTCATTTCTCATCCTCCTAACATGGAGGGTCGAGTTTATGCCAAAGAGCTCGATTTTGGTCTCATCTGACCACGGCACTTTCTCCTAAGCCTTCTCTGAATCATTTAGATGCTCACTGGCAAACTTAAGATTGGTTGTACATGTGCCTTCTTGAGCAGTCCATTATGATGTAGAGTGTTACCAGTTGTGTTCTTACTGACTGTGGTTCCAACTGCCTACAGATTAACAAGCTCCTCCCGTGTAGTTCTGGGCTGATCCCTCACCTTTCTCATGATCATCCTCACCCCATGAAGTTACTGCATGGAGCTCCAGACTGAGGGCAGTTGATGGTCACTTTATATTTCTTATATTTCTGAATAATCGCACCAACAGTTGTCACCTTCTCACCAAGCTTCTGGCTGATGGTCTTGTAACCCATTCCAGCCTTGTGCAGATCTACAATCTCGTCCCTGATGTCCTTTGACAGCTCTCTGGTCTTGCCTATGGTGGTGGAGAGGTTGGACTGGAAGAAACTGATTCTGTGGACAGGTGTGCTTTATACGCATAACGAGTTCAGATTAGGAGTATCTGTAATTGATAGATTGATTGTAATCTGTGAGCAATGTGGGCACACAGCCAGTCTGTAGATGCCAGAAGTTTTTCAGAAAACTTTCAAATACTTATTTCACTCAATGACACGCAAATCAATGTATAACATGTTTTTTCTTGATTTTTGGTTGATATTCTGTCTCTCTCCATAAAAATGAAACGACCTCATAAATTAGAGACTGTTGATTTTTTTGTAAGTCAGTAAACTTACAAATTCAGCAGGGGATCAAATGTATACATAGTTATTAAACTATAAGTTATTAAATATGTCCAGATGTTGAGGGATTAAGGGATTATTGAGTAAAGCCCTGCAGTCTGCAGAGAGCGTGGCCTCGAGGGTTTCCTGTGTGTAAAATGAAAACTAAAAGCAGAAGCATTCAAACATGTCCATCGCAGCCGGCCGCCCTTCACAGACCGCCTCTGTTTCATGGAAAGGCAGAAGCAGCATGTTGTTGTTGACCTCAAAATAAACAACAATCGCTCAAAATTCTCGAATTGCACAAGAGCTGCAGATGCTCTGCCATTAATAGAAAGTGGTCTTTAACCCGGCGGGCGGTCGGGGGGGGTCCCAGCTGCAGAGCTGCAGATCCTCACGCCTGCAGTTTCACGGGAATTCATACGAATTAAATGAATGAACAGAAGACCAACAGTCCAAGGTCCGAGATCAAAGCCTGGTCAAAGTTTTCATGACATAACTGAGGTAAAGTCCAGAAAAGCCTGGGCTCGTTCTGAAGAATTTCTTCATGAGATGAACAATGAACCCCTCCATCCAAACCCACCCACACTCCCCATCCACTTTACAATAAACATCAACCTAGTGCCTCCACAGTGGATTATAACTTCTGAACGGCAGTTTATTAGAACTTGATTCTAGATCCGAATTTACTAAAACTTTCAATTTATTAGAACTTCATCGTGGATATCAATTTTATTACAACTAAGCGTTGTTTGACATACATTCATTAGAACTTTAATCTTGTACATAGTTTTAAAAGAGCTTAGTTCTGTGAATATTTCTTTAATGAATCATTTATTCAAAATGTAATGAATATTTGTTTATTTTTTAATAAAATAATCTTTCTTTAATTATTAACTTCACTGAGATTTAAAGAGTTTAGTGTTCAAATTAATTTGAAGCGATACATTAGAAAAATGCATTTAACACAATAATAACACGATAAATAAAATATATGTAGCAGTATATATACATACAGTCGTAAACGAAATTATTCATACCCCTGGCAAATTTTGACTCATTTACTTTTATTCAACAAGCACGTTTCTTCTTGACTGATGACACAGGCGTCTCCCAGAAAAGAATAAGATAATAATAAGAGGCATCATTGTGGAAAAAAATATTTCTCAGCTATTATTTACATTTGAACAAAAAGTGGCATGTCTAACATTAGTCATACTTTTGTCATAGTCTGTGGGAAAATACCAGTGGAGACTGGTACAAGCTCGTCAGCAATAATAGGAAGCGTTTGATTGCTTTAATAGCCAATAAAGGCTTTTCTATTGACTATTGCGAAGAGTATGAATAATACTGGACATGCCACTGTTCAAATGAAAAATATTTTTCTCTTGTACATTGTCTTATTATCTTCTGGGAGACGCCTGTGTCATTTCCAATCAAGAAGAAACTTGTAACTAAGCCAAAATTGCTAAGTCAAAATTTGCCAAGGGTATGAATAATAGAACTGTAGAATGAAATATCAACAGCACTCAGTTTTATGGTGTGCAGAAATGCGCCACTCAATAATGTGTTTCACTGAAAAACAACCACTTTAGAATCAAACCTTTCCTTGATATGAATTTTTAGTAGAATATCTTTCTTGATGTTGAATCATTCCTCCTCCTGATTAGCTGCCAGCTGTACAGAACTACCATCTTATTATAATTATTTAATATATATTTAGCTAATAGTCCCTGGTCTGTTATGGACTAGAGACTGGTCCAGAGTGTTTCTCTGAAATTTGCTCTATGAGTGATGGGATGGACTCCAACCCCCCAACATCCCTGGTTAGGATGATCAGTTCTGATGGTGGATGGATGGATGGATAAATTAATGTTTTAGTAGTGTGAACATGTCCATCCACTTTATTAGAAACCGATCCCTTCCATTTCCAGTCACTGTCCACATTCTGAGAAACCCACGACCAACAGTGGCAAGATCACAAAACTGCCACGAGATAATAAACAAACACGGGCATTTCCTAAACACCACAGCTGTGCACCGGCCACCAGCAAGGTGGAGCTACAGGAGAGGGGGTTCTTAGAAAGAGGACGGTATTTTACACACTGATTATACTGGGCTTTGGTCTTATTAGTGTGATTTTATGGCAGGAAGTTGGTGCTGCTTCTCGTTTGGCTAAAATCCAATGCTAAAGCATTCTTTAAAATATGGTGTATTGCACATGTCTTTAGATTTTAGATCGGTTGATCAGGGGCCAAATACTGTTTACATTGTGATGTTTGTGGTCAAGCTGCCTCCACAATGATTGGGGAGAGAGAGCAAAGGGGTGAGTCGCCTTAAAAGTGTGTTGCAGAGAGAGAGTCTGTGACTTTACAGCTATGGTTGCCAGGAAGCAACAAATCAGTCTTGTGGAGGTGAAGACACAGCAGACTCAAACAGACTTCAAGACACTCAGGTCAGTTCTAAAAAGACATCTGTCATTGTTTGTTGTGGTTGTGCAGTAAATTGCACTCCCACATGTTTTCGGGGGAGAGTGGTTCACTGCTCCCTTATTCGGCCATCCTTAACCATAAATGTCTTGGTAAGAGCCATTGAGTTCACGCCCCCCTCCGTGGTTCAGTGGTAAACCGCAGTGGGGAGAAGCAATAGTTTAATAACTAATATTAATATTTTAACACAAACTTTTTTTAAGCCATAAAACCAATGCTTTTGTCTCTAAACATTAGTTTTCTAGCAACCATGCAATTACACTTCGCATTTTCTTGCGGACATGAAACCTAGTTTATGTTCAAATTTGCTGGTTTACACTGATTGATATAATCATTATAAACAAGATACGCAGTGATAGATCTGTGTTTCATTCAATAATTTAAATATTTTATGAGCTGTAATAAGTTAATTTAATAATATACTGAGCTTTTGCCTTATTTATATTTCCATAAAAGCGGCATTGGAAATGGCATTGGTAAGAATACAGGGGGTCCTCGGGTTACGACAGCTTCGACATGTGACGTTTCCATTTCACCACATTCACTCCCATAAAAACTATAAAAATTGAGATGCGAGTGTTTCGGCTTACGGTGTTTGCGTCCACCAGTACAGTACAGTGAACAAGTACAGTATTTTTATGTCCTTTTCCTTTCACTGTGGCTTAGTTGTGGTTTTATATTTTAGATTATGATTTTACAGCTGTGTTAGGATTGGTAAGTGACTCAAATTTCGGGTTACATCTTAGACATCTACATAGCAAGGTAAAACATTTTGATGTTTTATACTGACAGAATATATATATATATATATATATGTGTGTGTGAATATTAGGACGAAGATCCAAACAGATAGATCTGTTTTTATTCAGTATTTTCAATATTGTATTAGCAGTAGTAAGTTAAATGATAAATAATATATTATATTCCATTTCACTTATTGTGTTTCCCACTTTTGAAATAAATTGAAATTAACTGTTTAAGAACTGTTCTCCAGTTTCTCTCCTGCCGAGTTCTACAGGAGTGTATTGGACTTTAGTAATGGTGTTGTATTAGTGTGTATTAGTGTTGTATTAGTGTGTATTAGTGTGTAATAGTGTGTATTAGTGTTGTATTAGTGTGTATTAGTGTGTATTAGTATGTATTAGTGTGTATTAGTGTGCTGAATGCTGACCAGGTCGGCCACAGGGGATCTGCGGTGCAGCTGGATCTGCCGCTCCACCTCCACCTGCATGCGGGCCATGGGCCGGGCGAGGGCCAGCGCTCCCCGGGCTTCTTCCTGCAGCCGCCGCTGCACCCGCCAGAACTCACCGTCCTCCGGCTCCAGATCCTCCTCTCCGGTGTCTCGGTCCGACAGAGAGGAGCTCTGCTTACTCTGAACAGAAACACACACACAGACTGAGACATGTGGCATATCTGGAATTGGGACATTCACTATATATATATATATATATGTATTAGGGCTGTAACGATATACGATACAAAACTGAATTCGCGACACTCAGTTCCACGAACCCATGTCACGGTGTGAGGAGGGTGAATCGCGACGAACCAGTGAACCGAGAGAGACGAGTCGACTCCTCCAACTCGACTCCTCGTGCGGTTCACCGAAGCCTTGTCCTCAGTATG
>JBBPCY010127987.1:0-16929 GCA_037974405.1 Brachyalestes nurse | reverse complement strand
AGTTAAGTTCCAAATGAAGCTATCAATGTGCGACATGTCTACACTATCATTTACTGTTGTCTTAATAAAAAATACAAACATCTGCGCCGTCTTGTTCTCACACACAAGAAACATGCTGTTGCTGTTGTAAGAATAACTGGTAATCACCATTCATTACATTCAGACTAGATTGGATAGTAAGAAAATTATTGGAAAACTATTATTAGTATTATTAGGCTATTAGGCCTAGCAGTAGTACGAGTAGTAGTAGTAGTAGTAAGTTGTGGTTTTCCAGGTGTTTTGCAGGTATTTTTCTGCCCCCCCAAATGAGTTAACTACCCCCCCATGTAAGATTCTGGTCACACCTCTTGTCTACAATACAGTCCTCAGTACAGTCTACAGTACAGTGTACTGTAAGGTGTACAATACAGTCTACAGCACAGTGTTCAGTACAGTCTACAGTACAGTGTACAGTGCAGTGTACTGTACAGTCTACAGCACAGTGTACAGTGCAGTATACAGTACAGTAAACAGCACAGTGTACAGTGCATTGTTCAGTACAGTCCTCAGTACAGTGTACAGCGCAGTCTACAGCACAGTGTACAATCTACAGTACAGTCCTCAGCAGTGTACAGTACAGTTTAGAGCACTGTCTACAGTACAGTGTACAGTACAGTCTACCGTATAATTTACAGTACAGTCTACAACACATTATACACACAGTCTATGGTACAGTGTACAGAACAGTCTACAGTACATTTTACAGCACAGTGTACATTGCCATCTAGGGTACAGTCAACACCACAGTCTACAGCACATTATACAATACAGTCTGGAGTGTACAGGATAGGGTACAGCATGGTCTAGAGTACAGTCTACAGCATCTTGTATAGCACATTCTCCAGTACAATCTACAGCAAATAATACAACATAGTCTACAGGACAGTTTATGACACAGTCTACAGTGCAGTTTACAGTCCAATGTATAATACATCCACCATGATGCACAACCTCAACTCTGCAGAATAAATTGAGAAACTTACCTTGTCAAGAACTTTGGAGCAACAACCACAGCAATTCTTGGATAGGAAATTAAACAGGTCAATGAGTGAGAAGAAGCAGAGTAAATAACCAATCAACTGTAATAAAAAAGAACATAGCTCTGCCTAATTGGTGTCATAGACAGGAAATGACATAAGTGGTATGCCAGCAAGAATTGGCGTATGTGGTACGACAAAGTTCGACCAGTTTTCAGTCTTCACTGCGCAAATGCCTACCTAATTTGAATAACTTTTTACTCTATCTATAAGTACCACCACCAAGGAAAGGACAACCTTAAAAATAATATGGCCCTTTTTTAAATACGTTTCCTGCCAGTCCTGCCACTTCTGTACCAATCCAAATTCAGTCAGAGCAGGTCTGATCTCAGCGCTTCTGTCACTGAGTGCCCCTTCATGGCCCACCCCGATATGAGACCCGTTCTCCAGTCCAGACAGTGATCTGCCACTGTGGTCCAGGATAAACTTTTGGAGATCCCATGCGGTGCTGGGTTACAGTCGAGATACAAATTCTGCCTGTCATGCTGTGAGGAAAATCCCCAGCTGAGTCAGATGCAGTAAAACAATCTTGTATTTCTGTTTCACGCAGCGTGTGAATTACCCCTACATAACTGGTGGGTACTGACTTAATAACATTGATAAGAACCCTTCCCAAACTGATATTTTTGTCTCTTTGGTTTGTAATTCAAACCATGATTCCACGTATCTGAGCGAGACGCTTTTTCACCTGACAGCTATGAAAACAAAGTACAGAAACAGGCTGAACTCAAAAACTCGCTCTGAGTGGCTTCCTCATTTCAACCAGTTAATGGCAAGAAAGCAGACACACCCATCATATTAGAATGTTGATTTAAAATGTTTGGTGTCAAATAATCCCTCTGGGTGACCAAACCTGTAATTTAATTTAGATTAAAAGTTGGTTTGCACGTTAAGCATCATTTGGCAGAAAATCTATCTATGCGCATGCACGACTGGTGGACCGTGTGCGGAGTGGTAGAGTTGTAATGGTTCCAGCGCCCATGGTAAGGTAAAAAATCTTGAATTTGTGTGCGTACCAATTCATTGAATTGTACTCATCACAGTACTAGAGCAAAAAAAATTATGTCAACCCCTGGTCATAGAGTACAGCACCATCTATAGCTCAGTGTACAGTAAAGCATCCAGAACAGTCTACAATACAGTCTACAGCAGGGGTTACCAACATGCAGGACCACATGAGTAAAAACAGCACAACTCACCAGTGAGCAGCATCTAACATTTAGTTTTATCCTGCTACTATTCTTCTTTAATCACATCTGCATTTACATAGATTTGAAAATGACTACTTCTGAAAAAAAAAAATTTAAAATGTTTTTTATACATGAAGCTTAGATAAGTTCAGTTCTAGTGTATCAAACTGGTGGCCCTTCATAAGACTCATAAAGTAGCTCTCAGTTTCAAAAAAGTTGGTGACCCCTGGTCTACAGCATAGTATACAGTAGTTTACAGCACAGGCTACAGTACCTCCACCATCATGCACACACTCAACTTCAGCATTAGGAGAGAAATTTACCATGTTAGGAAGTTCGTGGCAACAACGGCAATTCTTGCAGCATTTATAACATAGAGCGATGAGTGAGAACAAGCAGAGGACTCCAAAACCAGTCAACTGTAAAAAGCAACACATCTCTGCATAATTAGTCTCACTGTGTGTGGCCAAATATACAGCGCAGTCTACAGAAAAGTATACAGCTTTCTGTACAGCACAGTGTGCAGTACAGTTTACCGCACAGTGTACAGCATAGTCTACATTAAATTATACAGCACTGTCCACAGAACAGTGTACAGCTCAGTGTACAGATCAGTCTACAACAGTGTTGTAGTAAATAGTACTGCATGTACAGTCAAACAACACAATGGTATAAATGTCATGCTGTAAATGACCGTATACTCTATAGTTTAAAATTAAGCATTTTAATGTGTTTAATATGGTACACTATAAAATAACCATCTTTTAAAAAGTTATTGGTTTTATGTAGAATCATACAGTATGCACTTGGACACCCACATGAAGACCTAAATGGCTCTTTGTGGGTCATTGGTTCTCTATGATGAAAAATGAAAAATAAAAATTCCATTATTGCTAAGACAATGATACACGTACATAACCAACCATTATCATTGTGAACCACTCCTTCTCCATGGTCATTGTTGTTTAAGTATTAGAAGCTCACCTTAGATATGAAAAATTCTTTCTCTGCATGGTACTGGTCATCAGTCAGGTTTCGGCTTTTGCTGCACCATTCCCATGGAGGCATCTCATCACTGTCTGCATGTTCTGACTTGAAATTAGTCGTTAAACAAGCCAAATACCTCCCATCACACAAGAACAGAGCCAACCAAACAAAAGATGGGATCAGGCAGGCGAAACATTTCTTGAAATTTGCCAAAAATGCTTCCTTTGATAAATTGCATTGACATTGAAAGCTCAGAAGGTAAAGCCCAAAGACAAAAGAAATGAACATGGGCACCAGTAAATAAAACCAAAAAAAAGCTTCTGTATACCCACTCACACAAGGACACACAAAGTCACGCTCAACAGCTTTCTCCAGAACAATCAGGGTGAGGCTGAATATCACGTTGCTTCTGAAAGGGTAATGTTTAAATAACTCATTCAGCTGTGTCAAAACCATCTCTAAAGCTTATAATGACCAAAACAACAATCAATCCTCAGAAGAACTAACACCTCCAGGGCTGAGACCAGCTTTAGTACCCATCCTCCGCCCACGGGCTGTACATTTCAGTACCTATTCATTTTTCACCCAAAAGAAAGGTGCAGTGCCCCCTGCTGCAAGTTATCTACAGTACAGTGGCTATGTACAGTAGGTGCAGACCAGTCAGACAGCCCATGCTGAACCCTGTCCACCACCGAAAGATCCTACAGTGGACATCAGAACTGGGCCATGTAGCGAAGGAAGAAGGTGGTCTGCTCTGGTGAATAATGTTTTCTTCATGTGGACCACTGTGTGTGTGTGTGTGTGTGTGTCACTGACCTAAGGAAGGGGCTCAATATAGGAAGAAGGCAGGGCAGTGAAACACTGGGTGGTGTTCTGCTGGAATACCTTGCATGTGGACGTTCCTTTAAAACTGAAACTGAAATTCCCTCTTAATGGAGACACTGTTCCTTATGGCAGTTCCTCATTCAGCAGGATGTACTGAACAAACTATTCCAATCCATGGAGGCCCCACCTCACAACTTACAGAACTTAAAGTATCAAAACTGTTTTGGTGACATGGGGGGCACCCATAAATGGCCTCTTTTTTTCACCGGATATGTCCTGTTTTTGAGTCCTGCGCCCGGCGTCTGGTTGGAATTTTAAAATCATCTTTTGGGCCGCCTAAACATTCGTTGCGTCATGGGCATGTCTAATAAACTATAAGTCCAGCACGAGCGTCGGGTGTACACCCGTATCAACCGTGTACCCTGAACGCCCCCCCATCCCCACCCTGGACCACGGCTGATCACCTAATGCCTTGGTCAGAGCTGTTTTGAGGGGGACCCACAAATGGTAAACATTAAGATTTATTATTGCGTATGCTTCAAATAACTTCAGAAACATAATAAATAAACCTTTCAGCCCTGTTGCTTCTAATAAATTTGAGGATATATTGGTTTAGTCAGTCACCCCTTGGTCCTATTGGCAAAATCGGGGTACCCTGGACAGTCGCCAGCCATTGCAGGGTCACATACTGAGACAAACAACCATTCACACTCACATTCCCACCTAGGGGCAATTTAGCGTGTTCAATCAACCTATCCCCCAATGCACGCCTGTCTTTGGTGGTGGGAGGAGACCGGAGCTCCCTGAGGAAACCCACACAGTCACAGGGAGAACATGCAAACTCTACACAGGTTAGCAACAGCGCTAACCCCCTGCACCACTGTGCCGCGGTGCCAGGAGATCATGATATTAGAGACTTTACAGCATTTTTAATGTCTTAATTAGGGCTGCACCAAAATGATTTTTTTGGCCAAAACCAAGTAAAATATTTTATTTCAAATGTTATTTTATATTGTGCATTGTTTGAATGCTAAATAAATATTTTCATAGTTTTGTAACAGATGTATTTTTTGAACCATGAATATTAATTTATGCAATTGCAATGCTTGACTTTAGTGAGATGAGTACACAAAGCCCCAGCCATAACGGCAATACTAGAAAATTTGGTATAATATTTTTTTTCGTTTTTCGGCCAAATGTTTCCTCATTTTCCGTTTCGGCCAAAAAGAACCTTTTGGTGCATCCCTATTCATAACCAGAACACGTTTGAAACATTTACGGCCTAATTAATAACCAAAACACATTTTAAACATTCAAAAACCCAGGATAAAGAAAGTATTTTTGTAAAGTGGTACACAGGTTTTGTCTACTGTTTTCTGTCACTGCACTCAGCAGAAAAAGGTATAACACATAGTAAAGGCTCATTTGGGTTAAGGTAGAAGTATCCACATCACCTCAAATCAAAATCCAATTCTGATCTTATGATCACTGATGGTTAATTGAATAGTCAATATAACCCACTGGTGTCCAATTTTGTTCCAGAGTTCTGCACAGTGATTTTCCCGCACTCATACACTTAATAAACCTGGAAACTATGAGAGGAGTTGAACCAGGTGTGTTTGAGAAGGAGAATCACCAAACTACTGGATTGAGGCCCTGTTTTAACTTTTGTCATCACATCTGATTTGTGGAATAGAAGGTAAAAACAACCTTCCCTGACACTAAAAAGGACTGAAACTGCTCAGAAAGCAAGAATCTTAAATAGTGCCTCATAATGAGCTACAGGTGTAGTGTTCGCTGTGAAAAAAAAAAACTTTGTATTTTACTTTACTTTCATTTTTCACTATTTATGCAAAAGTATCCAGACAGTCCTTCTAAGTTCAGCTACTTCAAGTTACCCATTGTTGATAAAGATGACCAGCTTGTATAATCAGCTTGTACCAGCTTGTATAATCTCCACAGAAAAGCATTGACCAATAGAAAAAGACACTTTGGAGCAGGTAGAGGGACGTAAAGCACTCCAGGTATTGGAGTGGAGTTCTGTGGAGAGACAGAGCTCCTTCCAGCACGTTTGGGATGAGCTGGAGTGGCGTTTGTGATCCAGAACTAATCATCAATGTTAGCACCTGACCTCACTAATGCTCTCAAGGCTGCGATCAAACCCTCACCTCATGTTTCATTAAGCGCAAAGACTTCCCAGTGGAGCAGAGGACATGCTCAGGACAAAAGAAGACACGTCTGGACATGTTGTGTATTGTCCTTTGTCTCTCAGCTAGTTTGGGTCTGTTAAGCATTTTGTAAACTGTTAAAATATTAAAATGTTTTGGTGAGTGACACTTTTGGCCAGTTGCAGTGTGTGTTTAACAAGGCCAACGTTACTACACACTATGTAGTAACCAACTCCTCCCCAAAAGCCGACACAGTGATGAAGGGGGTATTTTTAGCCCTGTTTTTTTCCAGCACAGGAAAGGAGAGATTGACAGGTGGATGAGGTCAGGGTGTGTTTCACTGGCTTGGCACATTGCCACCTCAGCGAAAGGGTGGTGCAAATGTGTGTGTGTGTGTGTGAGTGTGCAGGGGAGGGGGACAGCAAATGGCAAAAACAGTTCTCTGGAAGACTCTATTAAAGACTGCTAAAGCAGGTCAGGCCGAGGGGAGGGAGATGGGGGGCTGAAAAATGATCGTGCAGTGCTAATGTGAGTCTGTATGGGGCGTGTAACAGTGAGCCTGCTGTGTTTAAGTGTTTATGTTTGTATGTGTGTGTACGCATGTAGGTGTAGTTGACACCATTTTCTATGAAGCTCTATTTTTGGAAAGGTATTTGTGAGCGAGGGATATTCTCAGAGGGCCTGGGGTTGTTTTCTGAGAGAGAGGAGGTGGGGAGAGACAGAGAGAGAAAGAGGGAGAGTTGTTTGTAAGGCGGTTGCACGTGCATCGTTTATGGGGGGGGTTTATGAATTCACAGATCTGCAGAGTTCACAAAGAGTTCAGACGGGTTTCTGTTTGCACAGAGGAGACGTTGAAGACTTTTGCCCTAAAACGTACAAACAATGCATTCAGGTCACACACTGAATTACCCTGAGAGTCACTGCAATCCTCAGACATTACTGAGGTTACGGATATTATTATAACTTTCCTTGTGTTTTAATTAAATGATCTAGAAATCATATGAGTACGTTTGGATGACACTGTAATGTCATCAATGTGCCATAAAGTGTCAGTAAACATTAGCAAGTAACTGTACAGTGACACTTTCTGTTGTTCTGTTCTCCTGTAAAACAGATTTGAAATAAAACAATGACGGGAAAGCAGCGGAATATCAGCTTGAGCTTTAAGCTACTTGAAGGAATTGTTCAGTAACTCAATCATAAATATACATGTCCAAAAGTTGTCTCAATCCACTTTGACCATATCCAGCTCTTTATTAAGGTGGCGCAGACTTGTTGATGGTTTAGAATACAATATGACTAACTATGAGCGGTCAAAATGAACAAAACTTCAGTAGTTTCAGACCACTCCAGGGCTTATATTGACCAAGCAAGCGTAAAGATGACATGCTGGGACGTAAACCACATTCACAAGTCTTCTACACAGAACTTTATTTATCCAGAGGGAAATTCTTTTGTCGCAAACATGCTCAGTGCAGCAAGAGGAACAGGAGGAATAAAGATATACAATAAGAGTTGAAAAAGAACAGAACAGTAGAATAGTGCAAATATAACATGAAAATAAGTAACAATATAACTATAAAACAAAGTAACAATATAACTATATCAGATAAAATAAAATAAGATAACTATTAGTGCAAGTGTTTATGAAAAGTGACATAGTGTTTGTGCAATGAATAAAAAGAGAGCAGCAGCGTGGGATGGGGGATGAAACAAACATTCAATAACATACAGATGAGTGAGAACAAAATAACATTAATTTAAGAGCTGGGTGTGTTTAAGTGGATTGAGAAAGGTTTTGGAGATCTACACAAAAGATCTTGGTGACAACTGACTGCTGGTATTTGCTACTCATATTAGCCTTTTAAACTTTTAAATTAAAGATCTTGCACACCATATTTTTTTTATTTACCACGATGATGTTCAGAACAATTTAGCACTTCATAGTCTGTCCCTTAAGTTTTTTTTTTCTGAATGGTGCCTCATTGGAGTATCAGTTAAATGTAAAGGTCATGCAAAGTTCCAGCAGTGATCTAAGTCGATTAGTAATTTAACAGGCCAGATCACTTACCATGCAGATACTCGGCCAGATCTCCACCATTGCAGTACTGAGAAAGGAAGAAAAACAAACATGACATTGTTATAGATGGAACTAAGGCTTGATGAATGAATTTAGCACATCAGCTCTAAAAGACAGCATGGTTTTGATTGCTTCACTGTTGATTATATTGTAGATAGATGTGAACCGAACTCAGGCTTCAGGCATATTCTACAGAGACGTGTAAATGAGGATCTTTACGAACCATTATTCTCCTGCTTATACATTGTTTGTGAGACCAGAGATTTAAGAACTGCTGCTGAATGTAACGTAATATGTTTAAAATACACTTACTTCCATGACGAGGTAGACGCATCCAGATATTTCCTGTTGAAAAAGCAGAGATACAGGATATTAGATAATGACATCCTCCACAACAGAACTGATTGTAATATGATACATTTTTGTGATGTATGCTCTCGTTTTGCAGACATTTATCATTAATATATTCCAATACCATGTAAATATTTCCTATAGTCACATTTCAAAATTCAGTGTATTTTTTTTTAATTACTGAAACGGCACCAAAAATACCCAAAATATTCAACACTTAGAACTACGTAAATTTCCTCGTTTTACAACATTGTTTACGTGAAGATATGATATTTGGTCTGAATCCACCACAGTGGTTTGACCCTGTTATTACGCAATAGGTGTCACAGAGGCCAGGCTTTAGCAAGGCTGTGCCGCTGCCTTTGGCCAGAGTCCAGCCAGGCAAGGCTGCTTTCCACTGACACGGCAGGAACAGGAGACGCCGAACTGCCCAGCTGACTGCAGACAACACACACTCGCATGGGTGGGGAGGCAGTTAGATTTAACAACCCGGCCGTCAAAATACTGGGTGAATATGAAGAGCTATTTTTGAATACAAATTCCAAAAGAACCACAGTATTAAAGTGATTAAACTATTAGACAGTGTTCAAGGCAGTACTGGCTGTACCCTTTATGATGTATTTTGGCCTTTCAGCAAACTCACGTTTCCAAGCAGTACTAAACCTTGGCCTGTCTGTTATGGAGATCCTCTGGGACCTACTAGGGCTTTTAGATAGTTGTTTAGTTGGAATATTTTTATTACCTTAGTTCAGCCTTTCTCGTTATTTCCTAACATTATTGCCGAGTTCTACAGTTTGACTCAGGCGCTTATTTCACTGCATGTTATACTTATGTGTAAATAAAGAATCTTGAATCTAACTCCACTAGCTCCCACAGATGACACTCACAGCATCCGTGAGAACAACTTAAACAACAAATTAAGTTGTTAACCTGCAAGCACTGACAGGCTTCCCAGTGTGTCTGCTCACACATGTTCGTGGCCCATAAAGTAAAGGCATATTCACTAAATCAGCCGGTAAAATAAATGACTCAACCCAAGACTGCAGCAGAGGCAGAAACCTTTGGTTCCCATAGAGTCTGTTGACTAAGGTCTTGCTTGGTTTACTTTAGCTATTGTTTGGCGTGGCCCAAGCCACCTGGTGTATATAGCACTGCGGTCAGGCAGGTCCAGCCTGGCGTCTGTCTGCTGAGAGAGTCCATTTACTCACTCTGACCCGCCCAGACACAACCACACACAGCCAACACACTAATAACAACCTTTCTTGTTTGTGAATGCTACTGGCATTATGCAGGGGGGGATCCGTGCCAGCACGTTCCTGCTGGTAGAGGTGTATAATATAAAACCTCATATTATGTTCAGGCTCTCCAGGGGTGGGAAAGGAGCGAGAGGTCTGTCCTCCATCAATGATTTGTGTGAGATTACTCATGGGGATGGCGCATAAGAGCACTAGCCAATCATCCTTTAGTTATGCAATGGGGCTGAGATCCAGCCAGCACTCTAAGGGTCGAAAAAGTTCATCACAAAAGTGCATGTAAATGTAATTAATCATGAAATTATCTCATTAGGAAATTACACATAAATAATTAAGTGATGCCAATTATTCGGATGGCAAGATTACAACAATAATACTACTCTTGAATGACTCCTGTATAACAGCAGACCTGATATGCCACCTGAGACACATCACTATCTGCCATCTGTTGCGAAATCAACGGCTTTACTATCCATCCTGTTCTCTATTCACACCAGCCTAGTGAACATCAAAGCCCCGTATGCAAATGATACAGTGGATCAGTAGAGTCGGTTTTCTGCCTATGGGCGAAATGAATCACAAACAAGCCACAGGTGTCAGACGTTACCCATTTGGCAAGTTCTCAGGGCATCTTACAATGGCTTATTGAAACTTTCCAAAGGTGCTGGGCAAGAGGGATAAGTGTTAATCATTAGTATAAGCTCTAGCAAGGCATCTGGTATCAAAACTAGGACCAAATCCAAGCCTACTGAAATATTCAAACTTCTTGTCTATGAAGTAATTCGGTGCTTGAATTGTGGTATTGTATTTTCATAGATTGTATATGTATGATAAACTGCTGCTGACCATTTGCAGATATAAACCACACAATTACATTCAAGATTTCAGGTTGATCTCCAGTTTTTGGATTTAAAAAATTATCCTTGAACTAAATGGCACATTTTTACATCAAGTTTATTGTTTATATTAATAGTTGCTTTATATATGCCTATTGTGTGCCTCCTCTCACTGTATACATGTATAAAATGATAACGTTGACTTTGGCTTTGAATTACACAGCATGAATAAGGCATGAATGATCATCTGGAGCTGTGGTCAATTGCTCAATATGTATAACATGAAAATTTGGTCTTAACATTTTAGGAGAAATGTCTATGTGTAACAAAACCTCTATTTACTTCTAGGTACTTTTTGTTTGTGGGGGTTTTACATTAAATCTTCATTTGGTTGGTTTGGTTTCATGCCACAAATGTGTTGATTTATTGGTCAGAAATGTGGCAGGGACACAAGCATTTCACAATCGAGCATAAAAAAAAACCTTTTTTAAAACTTTCTCAAGCCTATCAGTATGCCATCATATGCCACAGCAATAAAAATATAGCTTACTTGATATCTGCTTCTTTATGAATTTAACAAGTCAGGTTGCTGTTGCCTGACCAGACATACATTCCATTATCCTTCAGCCAAAATCAACATCCCTTTGTTTTATTAGCAGCAGCGAGTGCTGCAAGAATGAAATGAATGTCTATCATGAGTCAGATGTTCAAACAGGCAGAGTAAGCGGACGGTACAGCACTGATATGCTGTGTAAAGAAGAGAAAAACTCACTCTGAATTCCTGCACTTAGTGAGAACCATCATAAAAAACTGAAGAACAAACTTGGACTACTAAAGCACTGATGTACATCGCTCTGGATAAGGGCATCTGCTAAATGATGTAAATCTAAACTTTGCTCCCACCAGCAGTGAACTGAACTAAGATTCGTGTGGAAACGGACCATGACTTTTGGAGAGACACAGTTCATTTGTTCCTCAGTATGGGTGGAGTGTTCACACCTGATAGAACCTGTCTACATCTGATAGAACAGGCCCACATCAGAGCCCCATTAAAGGTATGCGTGGAAGTCCCTTTATACCCCAAGTTCCCAAAGGGGATAATTTTACAAAAATATTTATTACACTGTTTTTGAAAACAGAAAATATGTGTGTAAACATATGTAATATGTGTTTGAAAATTTGGAATTTGGAAATTAAGCAGCATAAACAGTCGCACAGCTTTTCTGATTTCACAAAAACCAACATTGTATTATATGTCCACCTTCTGAGCCAACAGCAGTGCAGGCTTGTTAATTAACACTTAAACATAAAAGAAATGAACCACTTTTTTAACGAGGCACATGACGATTATTTACATACTGTTACTGTCAAAACAAAGCCTTATATCCCCAGAAAGATGTGTGTACTGGAGAAGCCACAAACTTTAACTGATACCAGAGCTTAGTGTCATTTAATGTATTTTTCCCCAAGTAATTTTGGGCTGTTTCTCTTGGTCCATTAATAGTGTAATTTTATGTAACTTGTGTAAAAAACTAAAGAGGGGCAATAATGGAGATACAACAGCAAGAGTTTTAAAGCCACAGTAATAACCAAGCCTGTTTTTTTCCATGGGGAAATGTCTCAACTTCTGCAGCACTTTAGGAAGCTGGGCTGCTACGTCATCTGTTGATGCTACAATCGAACCAATCAGAGGCGCCGGTTCGAGCTAAACGTCAACAAAGAGCCATGTGAGTGCTTTAGCAGGTCAGAACTTCTTAAACATCCTGATCATCCTCTTTCACAGGTTCCAGCTTAGTCATCCTCTTTCACAGGTTCCAGCCTCTGCCCAAACACTGGCAATGACTATGACTATTTTCATGACTATAATCCGCAGCTGGTAGCTGACATACCTGGAAGTCCAGTAATCCGACGATATTCTCATGTTTCAGCTCCTGCCATAAAGAAAAAAAAACATCAGAAGTTTTGCACGTTGAAGACAGTCATCATGCTACGAGATCACTCACACATGCCTACCTTTAATATTTTGATCTCTTTCCCCAGGAGCGACTGCGATTTGGCCAGATTCTTCTTGTTTATGCACTTCACGGCAACTTCAAGATCACGTTTCTGTTCAGAGAAGGGGGCAAAATGAGCCTTATATCAGCGTCATATCAAACCCCACGAGAGAAAAGATGATGTCAATCGCTTGACGATTGCAACATGCTTTAAGTTTTGTGCCACATGCTGCAAGCAAGGCTAAACTTGGCTTCCTATTTTGCCAGCGTCTCGGTAGTGTTCCCGTTCCACCTTAAATTTTCCAGCGGTCAGAGAGGGCGCGCGGCGGGCAGTGCAGTCTTAACTGCAGTATGATTTAAAGTGGAACTGAAAAGTTAGACGATGGCAAATAATCTAGCTTCAGTTTCGCATGCTCTGATGAGACTGCCTGTGACTCAGTAATGGTGCTTGTAAGCAGGAACAGACATAAAATAAAGTTTTTTTGGAAAGTGAAAGTGTTACCTCTTTGTGTTTCCCTCTGAAGACCACCGCGAAGGCGCCGTGTCCTATCAGGTCCTTTCGGTGGAACTCGAACTTTCCAACGGTCTCCATGAGTGGAAAAACGTGTTAAAACTACCCAAATAAGATCCGACAGCGAAGTCAAGACGCCGAGGTTTCGTCGTAAAGTCCCTTTACTCTTCTGGGCTGTTTCTCACCCAAACAGCAAGCTGCTGCACTCATCATCGCCCAGCTGAGAGCCTGGCTAACAGAACAGCTTTGCAGTCTTCATCACCGCAGAACAGGCAGGGCACAGGAGCCCAGACACATCCTCAAACACTTTTACCAACAGTGAAGCCTCGAGTCGAAAAAAAGTAGCTCTCAGACCCAAAAAGCTCTTAACTGCAGAGCAAGAATCAATCAGCACAAGAACTGAGGGTTTACAGATGCTATTCCTGTCTTTTTTTTTTACCCTTTTCGGTGTCAAATAAAATGCTAAATCCCCAGTGAGTTGAATTAAACCTAACCTTGAGGACTAAAGCGTGAAAAATGAGCCTGTCCCCACTAATACAGCCCGGCAGACAGCAGTAAGGAGCAGTAGAGAGTATGAAGGTGTTATTCAACACCAACTCTGAGCAGAGTTCATCTTATAAACACAAAGTTAAAGTTTCAAACTACGCATAACAGACTAAAAGGGCGAAACCGTCCTTGTTTATTATATATATCGTCGCGTAAAGTCCGTAATGCTGTGATAAAGGTGTAGACGTAGTCCTCTCTCTGCAGGAGCCGGTTTGTTTTGCTTCGTCTCCAAACTCTAAACAAAGCTCTCACCGGCGCGCATGCGCACACGCAGTGTTTCATTGCCTTAGCAACAGGGCTCCGCCTCCCACAACGTCAGAAAATAAAAATAACTCACAAAATAGTAACAATCTGCCTATAATCTCTTAATAACCTTCATATTCCATACAAAACAGCACAGCAACCCTCTATTTCAACATACACGATATGGACCTGACCGATCCACTAACAGGAACTTTACTGACATCGTATTCAAATACATAGACTTTAATATGAAGCTGGTCCCCCCTTTGCAGCTATGACAGCTTCCACTCTTCTTGGAAAGCTTTGGAGTGTTTCTGTGGGAATTTGTGCCCATTCATTCTGTACAGCAATAATGAGGTCAGGCACTGATGTTGGACTAGAACGCCTGACTCGCAAACTCCGTTCCATTTAATCGCAAAAGTTCTTCCACACCAGTCATGCTGGAATAGAAAAGGTTCTTCTCCAAACTGTGTCCACAAAGATGGGAGCATGACATTGTCCAAAATGTCTTTGTATGCTGAAGCTTTAAGATTGCCCTTCACTAGATGTAAGAAGCCTAGCCCAAACTCTGAAAAACTGGTTTATCCCAATACTTTTGTCCATATAGTACAGATAAATGTTTTAAACTTATAATATCTTCCCTGCAAATTACTGCGATATAATCACACTGAATTGAATGAGAACTGCAGTAGTTATTTGTAAGATTAATGTATACAAAGACTCATATATTACACATATATAACATTGTAGTAATACTATATCAATAACAGTAGCCTATATAAAAGCTATAGTACTGTATATTACATTACATTAACCTCTACTGTATAGTCACAGAACCAGAGCCGCTCTGCACAGAACAAGCACATTGTTACTTTAGGTACGGCATAAACCATTTTGCAAAGTTTTAAATTTAGAAATAATTCAGATAAAACTCTTCTATGTATAATCTAATGTCCGGTTTTCTTAGTGATTAAAAACCTAAAACAAAGCGTAACTGACTGGTGAGCATAGCGCTAATAAAATACACGCATTCAACTGCCCAGCATTGTGGATCAGTCCAGGTTACCGAGTGTAAGTTGAAGGTGTAGGGGACGTGAGCAGGGACTTGTGACTGGAACGGAACTTGCGCAACTGCTTTAAAGAAACATAAAGGAAAGGAAAAGGGAATTCTGTTCTGCATTCCACTTTCCACAAGTTCCTGCAAGACTCAGAACTGAATTGAAATCGTCTTTGTGCCTCAAGAAAGTTCCACAGGCTGGAGAGAAAAAGTGTTGTAAAAGTTTGAAGACATGCAACTCAGGGCATGTCTTCTCATAATTTATTTTTAAATTTGAATTTCCACATATATACATACATATGGAACTTATATTTTAAGACTTCTCATCCTTAGTAGACTCCCGGCTCCTTTTTTGTGATGAAAGTTAATTTGGTAAATATTTCGGCAGCGCCCTCGGGTGGCCAGATCAGTGTACTGCGTCTGTATTGTTTAATGGACTCAGGTCTGTTCACCGAGAGGCTCTTTTTAGTCTTGAAGTCGAATCTGAAGAACCTCATCACAGTGTTTAGTGGCTCAGTGGGTTGAAGTTCCACAGCAGCAGGGAGACAGTTGAGTCAGATCCTAAGCAGAACACCAGGATGAAAAACGAATAAACAATGTCCTTGAGGCTTGATGTCTCTAACTGAAGGTCAGTTTTATGTTATTACTTTATTATTGTGTCTATCAAATTTACCAAACACAAACAAAACAAAGCAAGACACTAATTTAGAAAGTTTAGAATCAAAGTTAACATTACCATTGAAACAGTTTGGCCCATTTTGTTTTCTACTAATTACTTATGTATGTTCTGTTGAAAACAAACAAACCCAAAAAAATCTGGTCAGATTTTCATACATAATGCCCATATTTTAAAAGCATTGATAAAAAAATGTTTATAAATGGGTAATTAGCACTGAAAACGTTCTTGACATCTTGCAAAAATTAATGAATTCTCATTTATAACCTTTATTTGACCATTCTCTTATTTACAATTAAATGTAGCACTAAAAAATATATATATAGTAGCGTCTAATTCATACTATTTAAATCTATATTGGAAAATGAAAAGTTATTAACATGACTAATATTATTAAGGTAATTCCAAACTTTTGAATGCAATTATGAATATAGAAATGAGGCACGTTTACAGCTGCAGTTTCACACACACACACACACACTGCCAAGTCTGAGGATGTCATCGCCTCTCTCTGTTTTGCACGCTGTAAACCAGCCCGATTCTAAGTCAATTAATCTAATTCGATAATCCGAGAGGAAGCCCCAGGACGTGGATCAGCGAGGTCCTCCGCCCAGATCGCACTCACATCACGTCCAAAAAGATGGAAAATGGATGGCGCAAGACTGAGATATAACCAGCTCTTCCGCTCTGACATCAGCTACCACTGGGAGGACAGGCGTCAGTCTGTGCTGTCCAAACCCACGGCCAAAATCACTGAACAGGACGTTCTCCTCCAACACAAACACCAGCTCCCCTCCTGTACAGTCATATCTATAAGAATATGGTCATCAGAGCAGCACTGCAGTAATGCATTCAAGAGGAACATTCGAAACCCAGGTCCGGGTCCCGGGGCCTTGATTAATTGACCAGTTGATGCAGTGACATCTTTGCCGTCATCAACAGAAAATCACAACAAATGATCCGCTCTGAATCGGTCGATTAACATGCAGGAAAACAAAATAAACACAAGATTTCTCAGTGCCAACCATAAATCAGCTCGTCTAACCAGATTTCATTGCATCATCTCCACTAGGGTGACCAGAATTGGGATTGTGAAAAAGAGGACACCTTAAGGGGGTGGGGGTGGGGGTGGGGGT
>JBBPCY010127977.1:0-16930 GCA_037974405.1 Brachyalestes nurse | reverse complement strand
ACACACAAACACACACACACACACACACACACACACACACACACACACACACACACACACACACACACACACACACTACAGTTGGAGCATCAATGAAATCACTAGCTACGTTTGTGCTGTCATTAGACATAACATTGTAAGGACTTAGGACCCAGTCCACTAAACTTTTTGCTTTACTTTTAAGTGTTAATTGAATGTAGTGTTCCAGTGTGTTATGTATGACACAAGCCCAAATACACGTACACGTCATTACAAGCCAACAGCGGAACTTACGTGATTAAAATACACCAAAATTGCTCTTTTCTCTAATACAAAACATGGAATGATCACACATTAAACTGATAGAGATATTGTAGTTGCAGCTGTTTTAAACAGGTGGACGGGATTATATAATGGGGAGAATGTAGCAACCGATAGTATACTATAACTGTAGATAACTATAGTTTAGCATATAGATACTCTTATTACAGCAATGACAAAGTGTAAAATACTCCACAGATGGTCTTATTTTACTGCAGAGTGGCCCCAGTTTATACAGTGTAATTCTGATGGTAACTATTCTTTCAGTGCGATTAAATCCTGATCCTGTGTCTAGCTGCTTTATCTGCTGCCAATGTTAAAGAAAGTACAACATGTCCTTTGAGCCCCTCCACGTGTGCACGTGGGAGAAATTTGCGTTTTGTGTTTTATTAGAATGCAGAATGTGTTCTTCACCTGTTTCATACTTTGTCCACAGATAAAATGCACCCAGTTTGCAGCTAAATTTGATACACCGCCCTCGAAGACTTTTCACATAGCTGTTTACAATATTTCATTTATCCACAGTACTACAAATCAGCTAGGGTTTCTAAACATATGAAACAAATTTAGAGGGTGAATGAATAATGTAATCTGTAAAACATGTGATTCATTAAAAATCATAATAGAGTATAATAGCGTAGTTTTTCAAAGTACAATATTTTATTTATTTCGTAATGGTGACCTAGGTTGTGTAAAGTAATTATATATAACCATAACTAATTTCTCTTGTGCTTTCAGTGGTGTGCCGGAAAAACCTAGATAGTACGACTGTGGCCGTCCATGAAAATGAGGTCTACTGCAAGGCCTGCTATGGCAAGAAATATGGGCCAAAAGGCTACGGCTATGGTGCAGGAGCTGGAACATTGAGTATGGACAAGGGAGAGTCACTAGGAATCAAACCTGAAGCGTGAGCTTTTGATTCACACATTTTTATTTGGGGAATTTCACCACAAATGATTATTTTCACCATAATAAGACCAGCAACAAGAGTTTGCCTTTCCCTCTTTTCAGTGTTCAAGCACACCAGCCCACTAACAATGCCAACACCTCCAAGTTTGCCCAAAAGTTTGGGGGATCTGATAAATGCCCACGGTGTTGCAAAGCTGTTTATGCAGCTGAGAAGGTCATTGGAGCAGGAAGTGTAAGTGTGAAAGAAATATTATACTTTATGGCATTAAAATAATTTAAAAAAACCTACCCAGTAATATTACTGCAGTGCTGTCACCTGTTTTCTGAGATGTGCATTCAGTGAATTATAAAGTCAAGAAGTGTTATGAATGTATTTTGGGATTTTTTAACACCAGTTCAAAAAGGTTGGACAATAAATACATTATACATCATAATATATATCCTTTATTTACTTAATTTGCCTAAAAAGTCCATACACACTGTTGAAAAAATACTGTGTATTAAAACTTATAAAGACTGTAAAAATCTATTTTTCTAGTCATGGCATAAGGGCTGTTTCCGCTGTGCTAAATGTGGAAAAGGGCTGGAATCCACCACTCTGGCTGACAAAGATGGAGAGATCTACTGCAAAGGTACAGACTTATGAAGTCTAATTCTCATTCTCTCTCTCTCTCTCTCTCTCTCTCTTTCTCTCTGTGTGTGGATTGATTTTCTTAAAGAAACATGAAATTAAATAGATTTGGAGAGATTTTTAGCTCACACAAAATGTGTTGTGGTGTAACACTAGAAACATGTACTAAAAACTAAAATGTCACTGAAAGGGTGATATTCATCCAAAATATCTTTATTAATATCTTCGGTGTTCTTGTATTGTAGTCTTTTTAAAAGAAAAAGTAGAATTGTGTAGAATTTGTTTTAATACATCATTGCTGTTTAAAAGGTTCCTCAGCCTGGTGTAGTTGTATTGTTATGAAGCAGTAAGAAAACTTTTTCTAACTTTGGTTGTCAAAAGCAGCTTTATAGAGTCCAGGACTGAGCCCCTATTGAGCCAAAGGTGAAAGAGGCGAGGAAAAACTCCCTAAACCTCAGAAGGATGACTAAAAAGGGGAAGCCTTCCTCGTCTGGTTGACCCGTAGAGGAAGAGAAAGAGAGTCTCTATGAGGATAACTAACAAGAGAATGCCTTCGTGTATGAACTTATTGACAGATTGGCCGTCTACGGCTTACAGAGTTGGTGCAATTAAGAGTAAATAGAGGTAGATTTTGTTCGAAGAGTAGGACATTTAGGCATGGACCCCAGCGATGGCAGGCCTGAGGCCCCAGTGGTGATCAGTCAGGCTAGACGGTTCCCCTCGGTAAAAACAGAGAACAGAGTGAGTTCCACTTAAGTTTACAGGGTATGATTTGTAACTGTAAGAACTGCAAGTTGAGACTCCGGCATGCTTCGTTAAAGCAGTCTAGCTAGAAAGAGCAGAACCGAGAGGTAAGACATCCATGACGAGACACTGGTGCACCTCCATTCTATCAACAAACCCGAGTGAACATGAGGAGTGGTGGGACGACAGCACCAGCATCCCAGTTTACTACAATTCTCTTAGACCTCCCAGCTCTACACCCCGCACCTCGAAGGGCATTCCAGAGCTCAGGGGCTTTTTATTTAAACCCATGTCTTCCTGCTGAAGCTGATTGAAATTTCTTACTTTTCAGTTTAGTTCGGGGGACACACACAGTCTCGATAGAGTGGGACATAGGTGGTGACTCAAGGCACCTAGCAGACGGTCGGTTTAGCCAGTCTGTCGGCCGCCTGGCCTCGGCACTCAGTCAGCAGCGACTACCTGAGCTGCACTGCCAGCTAGCTAACAGGCTATGGGCTAAGCTGCAAGAAATGAGAGCAGCACCCTACAGCGAGGGGTGGATACCATCCCCGGCTAAGAGACCAGGCTTGCCCTTGAATGTGGACTAACTTTCAATAAAACCACTCCTGATACCCTATTCTGCTGTCTCATGTTAATAAATACGAGAACTGTTTGTCACATGACTTTGCTAGAAGGAAGCCTGAGCCATTGCTACTTTTGTTTTTTACTTTCCTCAGTGCACGGTTAGAAGAAATGACTCATGACTGAATTTGGAAAAACTGAACAAAAGAAAAATTGGGAACAATAATAATGCGTGCAGAAAAACAAAATGGACTATATTAGGGGGCAAACTATTGTCTACACTCTGTATTTTTGCTTATATTTAAGTTGTGTGTATGTGTGTGTGTGCAATTTCAAACCATCTCCACCACCGCCATGCTACTTGTTGCATAAATATTTCCATGGATACTAGGGTTGCCAACTTTCTCAACCCCAAATGCGGGACACTTTCTCAGGGCTGCCAACTTTTCCAAAAACGTTCGTGTGGCCGAGCGTTGAGCGGGCCGGTGCGGGGTGGGGGTGGGGCGCTGTGCGCCGCCTACTGTTGAGGGGTGTGCAGCCTAGATGCAAGATGCGTGTGTCTCACACTCGTTGTGTGAGAGTCGGCAGCCCTGCTTTCTTGCAGCTGTGCGTGCAGAGCTCACCACTAGAGGCCAGTGCACACACGCACACCAACAACCGTCTCATAGCAACGTTTGCGTGCACTTTGCCATGATTATAGTAGTCTGTTATTGGACGACGGGGCTGTGATTGGAATACAGGACTGGAGCTGCCCCGGAAAGGACAAAGCACAGTCACCCATATTTCGGGATGTCCCCTAATGCATACATACATTTTTTGTTCATTTTTTGTGCGACACAGATCCGTTCCTTCGGCAGTGATGTAACTCAAATTTGGGTGTTAGTCGAAACACAACCTAGCCTAAATTACTTACCGATCCTAACACAGTGGTAAAATCATAAAAACACAATTAAGCCACAGAAAAAGAAAAAGGGAAACTCCCTCACTCGTACGCCATGTTACTTGAAACGTCAGAACTCGAAACTCGAGCGTTGTAAACTTGAAACGTATGTCGAGACTGTTGTAACCCGAGGACCACCTGTATTTAGAAAGAGTTGCCCAGAGACTCATTTTCTCCTGTGTGTGGGGTCAGTAAATGTGCACTTTCTACCAAAATGTCCTGCCCTATTTACTGATGTCACAGTTATAAATGCAGATATGTCTTTAGTCACTATTAAGACAGCTGAGTAGAATTTGTGACTGAAACTCCTGCTATCTGTGTCCAATGTAATAAAGTCACAGGCCTTTTTGTAATATTTAAATGCATGTCTCTTTGAAAGTCTTTTACATTTTTACATTTGATCATATTTATCTAAAATTAAGGACAACAATGACAACAATATGTATGTCACAGATCATGGTAGGATCCAATCAGAATCAGAAAACATTATTGATCCTGGAGGAAATTGCTTATGTAGGACACACACAGAGACAAAAACAATATAAAATATAAAGCCTGAATAAAATCTTTAGAAAAAAACTACTCTATGCTATAAAAATACACTATGCTATATACATTAATGCTGGGTATAAATACTATATATAAGTACACACTATATATAATCTACCAACACAGTTGTAGTTTGGAGCTGCACTTATTAATATTAAGTAATGAAAAGTATATTGACATTAGTGATATTGCACATGAAGACTATTGCACATAATGAAGTGATTTAGCACCTAGTTGCTTAGGTGTATGCAGTACACTTGTATAGAAGCATTTGCACTCATTATGTTTCTATAGTCATTTATTTCATTTTTCTAAATGTGTCATTTTATGTTTTATACAGGTTGCTATGCAAAGAATTTTGGCCCAAAGGGGTTTGGCTACGGCCAAGGAGCCGGAGCCCTTGCTCATGCTCAGTAGAGCTGCAGTCCATTTCTCTTCCATTAGTTCCACTTGTCTGAAGAACCACTTATATATCCATGTTTGTGTATATGTGTGCGGCCCCAGTTAATCAGGTTTCTCAAATGCTTATAAAAATCAGTGAAAGACAGGACAAAAGGATAAGGATCAACATTTTTAGTCTTACACACAAAGTACGCCTGACTGGAGATTTCAGTATTTCTTCTAGATACAAGTTAAGCTTTAGATGCAGTAGATTCCTTAGTAGTTTTACTGTGTACTAAATGTTACCACACTACTTTATAAACCTGCAAATAACTGCATTCTGTACATCTCTGAGCTGCAAACCTATGTGACCATATGACATGCTCTACATAATACATATTTGTTGCTTAATGGTGCACTAAATCTTCACAGTGATTTTAAAATGAATTGTGCTGGAATTGATCAAATTGTAACAGCATGAATTTTGATATATTGTTCTGCCAGCTAAAAATCAGTAAAAATGTAACTCCTCAGCAACTGTCAAGCCTATTTCTTTGTAATGTCTGAGAATATTACTTATGACTGAACTTTTCAGAATCCACTCAGAATGTGGTAATATTTGATGTTATTACATTTTAATATACATGTGTCTTTTTTACTTTTTTTGCTCCTTTGTATATTTTATTGTATCTTATTTTATTTTTTTGTTTATATTTTTTAGTTTCTTTTGGTCTGTATGGTACAGCAGTTTTGTGACCATGAACTGTTCTTGAAATGTGCTCTATAAATAAAGTCTACTTACTATAATGAATTATATTGTAAACTGCATTGTAAAATATATTGTGTATTTAGTTCAGATTGATGTACGTTAAAACATATAGAGAGAATTTAGTAATTGTTTTGATGACATTTTTTCATAAAAAACTCACTACCGTAAGAATGGTAACATGCAGATTTACAAACGTTACACAAAAACAGATTATATCTGGCGTGGGCTGATTATTTCTGGCGTGCTTGTCGTGTTAACATTTTTGATACTTAACACAATGAACACATTCAAATAAGTGCTGATTAATTTACAGTTGATTATATATGACTTCATACACATTCTTGGACGCTAAAAAGAGGCAAGATGCAGACAAAGTTCTTTAAGTTTTACAGTTTGCCAGCGGTTGCAGTCTAACCAGACGGTATATGGGAGTCATGCACATAAATTTGTACCTGTAATTAGTCTGAAGACTAATTTCTTCAGTCACAAAGGTTCTAATAGAAAAGAAAGCATGCCAGTTTCCTCAGACATAATTGTGCTCTCTGCATGCTCATTTGTGAAAAAGAAGTAGGCTAGCAGTCAGCAGCTCTCACGCTTAGTGAAAAATGTCTAAGGCAGTCTACTAACAGTCAGAGGTAGCTGCTGTGTTCTTGTTTTTTACTTACTGATCCCACAAACCCTGTCTCCTATGTACATCTTAGCTTCAGAAGTTACCCTTTTGTCCCGTGTTGTTTTAATCATTAAAGTAAAATGACTTACAGGTTGTTGTTGTCTGCTGCCACCCTGTGGACAATAAAATGATGCGACGTGAATGCTTCATATTGGTTGGTGATATACCCTTGCTGTCTGGTTTGGCATTTGAGAAAATATGTGACAGTGACATGCTAGTGGGTATTGTAACAACACTTTTTCTTAAATAATATTAATAACTAAACATCAGTAATAAACACTGCTAATCAGTATAAAAAACTATATGGTGAATCGGGTGTTTTGAACCTACGTTCGCGAGAATATGTTCTCGTTTAATGAAACAAATACACTATTATTTGGATGTTGAAGTTTGTTTTCTCTTGCTCAAAAGTTGATCTGTGTCGTCTTTTTTGTCTTCACACACACGATTTTTGGGCGACAATTTATGCGAAAAACATGATTTACCAAAGGCTCAGGGCAGGTTATATGTGCTTATGTCTGCTGCTTGCGTCCAGGATTTTGGAACTACACCCAAAAGTAAATAAGTACTTAAGCTGAGTTATATTCCATATTGACACTGTCAGACAGCCTTGGCGATACTCCAAGGGTTTTTAAATGTCATGCCTTAAAAAATCAGAATACGTAAACCTGCCATGTGTGCTAAACCGTTTCAGATTAAATCAGTTATTTCAACAGTGTGACCTGTATTATCACATTTTCTAAACAGAGGGAAGCCTAAAACAACTTGTATTAACTTCTTGTTCATAGCCTATAAGTGAAATGCTGGAACATTTACATTACTTGCTCATTTGCTTTTCTCAGTCTGATTAGATGCAAATATAATAGATGCTAAAATAATGACTGCATGATGACCAAAGAAGGACGAAAGGCTATTTGCATTTCGGATATCTCTGTATTTACTTTGTTGATACTGGGTGCGTTGTTCGACTTCAATGCAAATTGAATTGAGTGCGTCTACCTATCGACCAGCAACTTTTATACAGCAGAACCACTCCTCTGTCTCTGGACTTGGTATACTACACATTACATATACCAGCACATCGTGAACACTGTTTGAATACAAGTATGTCTTATTTTAAAACAAGCCAGAAACTGGACTTTGGTTCACTGCGCCCTGGTCAAAGTCCTGCTTCGCTTTGAAGGCGTGGCACGACACACTGGTTTGAATAGATTTACGAAATATCGAAGAAAAACGTAAAATAAAATACAATAATAATTAGAAAGGGTGTGTAAATATTGCACTTATCCCACACGAAATGCGTCATGATCCAAATGTTTGCTTGCGCACAAAAATATAACTAACACAATTTCTCTTTTCAACTCATTTTTACTGGCAAGCGAATGCGTTGATTTAATGTTTACGCATTTGAATTATGCACGTTTAAAACACCCTTTTTCAGCGTAATGCAATTACATCAGTGATTAAACAAGTCGATTTTGTCAACACAAAGCGTCACTGCACTAAACACGGTAACACCTGCGGTTACACTTCTGTGGTCAGGTGATCTATCCTCCTCCAGGAGACGGGAGGCTGCAGGTAGAGGAGTACAGGTGTGCAACTGCTCAGGACCGCCCGAGGGGAATTCAGACGCATTTCCTTTCAGTTAGCGTTGGACACGACTCGGACTACTTGCTTGGCATGTCGATTAGTCGGGAAAACTGGTCAGCTTTGTCCACGTAAGTTTATTTTGGCGGCATCTTTGTTGTTTTTGGTTGTTTTTGCTGTTCCCTACAGAGGCAGCCACAGCAGTGATAGAAAAACAGATGTCAGATATCAGTTCCACTGTGCCAGTGCTACTAAAGTGTCACTTACTATTTCACTCACAGAAGCCTAATTACAAGTACTATCGTTCAGCACAATGACGTGTGTTACTGCTTGGAAGTCGTGTGAGAGATGCAGCAGATTACTTTCGGTGCCAAAGTCTTACCATTTTAATCGCACTTGCTCATAAAAACTGCCCAGGCACCGTTCAGGAATAATGCAGTTCACATGTGCACTAGTGTCCTCCACTTACTAAACATTTACTTATACATTTACTTATACAGCAAGAAACACTGTTACCGAAAACATCATCAGCATCAGTGTGGAACATATGATGGAAGGTTTTGGATACCAGTAAAAGTACAGTAGTAATTTGGACAGCTGCAGCTAAGATCAGAAGAGGAGTTATACAAATAGCTCCTTAATGATCCCTTGAATGAAAAGTAGTTAATCCCTTACACTCCAAGGACCAACTTCCATTCCTGTTATACAGTGACACCAGCAATATTAGTTAGGGTTAGGGTTAGGGTTATTTTTGTTACATAGGAGGACTAAAATAATTACATTGTACAATAAAAGCTGATATTTTATTCCAATTTTAATTTATTATTTGCATTTCCTACATTTCACACAATGTTTCCTACAGTAATAATAGTAATAATAATGAAGATGGTGATGATGATGATGATGATGATGATTGTTGTTGTGTATGGAAATGTTTTAAAGTTGTTTAAACTTCACATTATATTATTCTTATATATCATTATTTATGTGCATTTAGGCTGGCCCAGCAATGGATAATGGGAGATGAGGAGGAAGTGGAGAGAGAGCGGAGGAGGAAAACAAAGGGCTCCAGCAGCGATGTGGACAGAAACATATCCAGTGATGACAATGAACCACAGAACACTAGGTGAGAAAAGGGATCGAAGTAGTAAAGAAAAGTATTTGCACTAAGTGGTCTATTTATTCTGAGATCAGCTTTGATAAGTGTAATGCAGACTCTAGATCAATATGTAAATACTGTTTGAACTTACAAAGTAGCTAAAGGGTGTTTGCATGGATAGCTCGGGTCAGCAATACTAACTGTACTGTTTTAGATAGAATTTATTATGCTATAAAAGTCAATGATGGCTGTCATAACATTACATAACTTGCAGAACTTGTGTGCCTGTCATTCATACATATTTATTTTGGATCTTCGAAATTATCTTGTGAATTAGTGCCCAGTCATTTTGAATTACAGTATTACATTCCAAATAAATAATCTTATCTTAACTAAGAAGCATGTTTACTAATCCATGGGGCCAGAGAGGTTATGCAGCTACTAGTTAAGATTTGGACTCTATGCCGCTTTGAGTGGAACCACAAAAAGGTTGACTCGTTCTGTAAACAGATCCATAGAATTAACTCTTATATTATTTTACATCTTGAGTGTATGGACAAAACATTAATCTTACTTCCGGAATAATACAATTAATGGCTGTTAAATAGTACAAAATAATACAAAAAATAGTTAATATCCTGTGCTAGCAATTTTCAAATTTTCAGAAAACTGCAGTGGGTTTCTTTAATAAATGTATTTATTCACAAATACAGCATACAATCAATAGCCATTTCAGTTATTCAGGTGTGACCTTTTTTTAAAAGACATTGGTACAAATGTTGACATCCTTCAGGCAGCTCCACTGATGGGAACAAAAGCATTGGTGTGATGCGAGGCATTAAAAAAAGGTACAATTCAAAGTGTGTAAACTTTGGCAAAGCACAGTCAGCAGCAGCGAGCTTGTGAGCTTGCTGACATGGTTTTATACAGTGATAGCGACCGCTCCAGTGCAAAGTATAACTAGAATAAATGTTAGCCAAACAGACAGCTCCTGTCTCAATTACTTTTTTACATAGAGTATAAATAGCTGCAATATTAACAATATAAACGATATTATAAATAGCTGCAGTCCCTAGTACACCGACAACAAGAAGGGGCTCTCATGCTTTAGCGAAACATGGAAAAACTAAAACAGCTAGTTAGTCTGGTAGTATGCTATCACTCTATGAAATGAAGTCTGAAATAAAAAAATGTGTTAAAATAATCTTCCCTTACACAAGAGGCATTGCAGGTAATGACACCTTATGACATGATGGACCATGATGATCACCACATTAAACCAATATGAATGCAGCAGAAGGCTGGTGGTGTTTGTATGAACAGAGTCTATATGGTTCATATTTGATGCCTAAATGTAGTTTTGATCATTTTCTAGTAACATATTTTTATTCTTAAATGGTGTTGGATGTGGATGTTTCAGATAAGTGCACAAAACCCTTAATTAAGTTGTACATATTAAAAATGTAATACTATAGTTATTGTGGTTCTGCATTTTAAGTGAGAGCTCAGTTCCTGAAGATGGTGACTCGGATGGTGGAGGTCTGGAGCAACTGCAGATGGATTTTGTGGAGATGCTGCGCATGCGAGATGAACACAGGAGGAAGAGACACGTGGAGACGCTGAGTAGCCAAAGGGACAAGGAGAAAGGCACAGGTGGGGTCAGGGGAGAGCAAGAGGCACAGGAGGAGATGCTGGGAAACGCAGAAAATGACAACATGAAGTGCTGTATGGATGTCACTTCTCCACTGGCGTCTTCTGTAGACCTCACTCACAACTCAGTGTCAGGAAGAGACAAGCAGGTGCTCTTGTTTTTTGATCTGGTACTTAGTGGTTCATCATTAGAAACATCACCATTTCATTCCAAGTGTTTGAGCAAAGCAAGGAGAAGAAAATATAAAAAAAATTTATCATTCAAAGTGATAAAAATGTATGACATGAAAAAAAACGTATGAGCATTGAGGTGAAGAGCTGTCATGTTTAAAAATAAAAGTAACGTAGATTACTCAGTTTACAGCTTGTGTGTTCATATAAAGATACTTGAATTCAACAACTGCTTTTACCTTGTGAACTAGGTCAGAGATCAAGGCAGTCATAGCTATGAAGCTGTTTTCTGTTACCACCTGCAGAGTGATTAATCATCTACAGCATTAACAGAGGCTTTTTGCAGGAGACCTCAAAAGTCCTGTATTTTATTTCGTGCCACTTCTTTGGTGAAAGAATTCCACAACAAATTGTGCTTAACTTGACGTAGTATATAGTGCTTTACCATAAATATGTTATGCTGTAATATTCAGTATTCACATTTGATCAAAATGTTTTTTGATTGTTAATGATTGTCTTGAATTATTGCTTCCAATCGCTGGAAGTATCTAGCAATTGTTAAAAATTACAGTATTTTTGATGAAATGTTCTATAAGTAATGGGTCAACAAAACATTTATTTCCAGAGTTTTTATTCCCTGTTATTTTCCATTTTGTTGTGACTTTTTCTTTTTTTTAACAGAGGGAAGATGATGATTTGACTGCATCCTCATCAACCAAGCCATCAAAAAAATTTGTGAGGTAAGCATACATGTTTACGAATATCTATGTTGTGTAGTTTTTAAAAGGCTGTAACATATTCTGCTTAGGTGATATCTGGAAGACAAACTGTGGCCCTGTTTGAATTATTTTGCCTTTGTTTTGTCGGATCAGCTCTATCTCCATCTCTTTTGACAAGAGTGTGGCCAAGACAAAAGTGACATCTCCTGTCAGCCCTACGGCTGCAGCCTCTCAGGTAGTAAAGCAAATGGTTCGTTAAAGAAGTTGTCTAAGAATAGTGTTATTGATCCACATATAAATCTTCCCATTACTCATTTGCTCTGCCAATTACTCAAAAGTACTAAAAATATTATCTGTTTTTCAGATACTTTACTCTTATCTTAAAGATATGGTGTGCGTTTTATTAGCAGTCATCAACTCCAGACTCCCCTGGGATGCTTGAAATATTACATGGAGTTCCTGGAAATGTGTCCGTTACAGTAAAGTCCTTATGGGGTGGTTGTAGCCTAGTGGGTAAAACTCTTGCATGTGAACCCAATGACCACAAAGTTGCAGGTTCAAACCCCCACTTTCTACCACTGTGTCCTTGAGCAACACACTTAACCCTCAGTTACTCCAGGGGGGCTGTCCCTGTAACTAATGGTTGGAAGTAACTCTGTTTAAAGGCGTCTGCCAGATGCCTATTTCCTTCAGAAAAAGGGCAAGACTAATACTCCTACTTTTCTTACTGCTACTACTACTAATAACAATAATGGGTGAATATCACTGGAGAGTGCCCTTTCAGGCCCATGATTTCCATAAATTAAAATTAAAATTTCCCATTCCTTTTATGTCCTATTATAAATAATGGACATTCAGCCTGAATAAATGTATATTTGCTGAGCTCCTGCACATATTTATGTAATAATAATAGTGTGTGACTGACAGGGTGAACATTTTAGGAGAACTACAGGGTGGACATTTTGAGTTATCAGTTAGCATTTCGGGTCACTACAGACCGTCATTAGCTAACTAGTCTGTTGTTGAAAAGAATTTTATGTAATTAAATTTGCATATTTTGAACATTTTGTACACTGATCATGTCCTCATATATTATGCTGATAGGGTGGACATTGTAAGCTTAGGTAGAGCAAGTAAACACAACTTATACCTAGAAAATAGGTCAATCCCAAGATCATCACACACATACACCTCAGCAGTTGAATTTCCTGACAGTTGTTGTGATGTCACTGCAAAAAAACAGTTGTTGTGATGTCACTGCAGCGGATGACCTTTTCTTAAAGGAACATGTCCACAGGGTGGACAATTGTTTAAGAGACATGTAAAATCTTTTAAATTTTTTATGAATTGAATTGTTATTATTTTTATTACCAAATGATAAATGTGAGCAAGGTCTTATTTAGCAAAATAATAATTTAAAAGAAGAATTAAGAAAAAAAAAACATTTTTTCTTAATAATTTAAAAGAAGAATTAGGAAAAAAAATGTCTTAGTAATTTAAAAGATATTTCAAGATATTTTTTCCATATTGACATCTATTAAGTGGTGTAGGGGACATGCTAAAATAGCATGTATCCTATCACACAAAACTGAAAAAAAATACTTGAAAATGAATGTAAAGAGCCAGGAAATTGTGTTGATGAATGCAACACATGAAGCTCAATATAATACATCCTTTATGAATGTATTTAATATTATATTAACATGGCAAATATCCAGGACAGCAAAAGGCACTGCTCAGTGATATTGACCCTAATAATAATAATAGCAGTTTTAAACACTTTTTGGAATTACATTCAAACAATGGACCACCAGAAAGTGAAGCATTTGCTGGATGGTTAAAAGTCTGAATAAATACCCAGAGGCTTGCACTACTTCTTTACAAACTACTTATAGTTCATTATCTTAAGAATTTAATCTTAAAAATGTATCTATATTCATATATACTATATTGTACTGGCAAGTTATTTATTTATTTATCTTTGATCACTGCATTTAGTCTTTTCTGTAGAATACTGGCTGCTTTTCAGATTACAACTTGTTGCTTTCCTTGACAGGTTTACCACTACATTCCTTTTGGTTACATTTGTGCACTGGGCTTGTTTTTTATGTGTAGGAACATCAGAATGGGTCAACATGCAATTTTGAACCTGCAGACAAACCTGCATTCACACGCCAGAGCTCCAGGACCACGTCCTTCCGGGTAACAAAGTAACAAAAATGAAGTAAAAATGTCAGAATATGGCATGGTTCTGTGACAGGTGACCTCAGCAAGATGTAATACTTCAGTCATTATTTGCCGTATTTGCAGCCATTATGTCCTGCCACATTAAGTGGATTCTATTTGTTCACATAATAATTGCAAATATAACTGTTATATCTTGTTGTCTGCATCATCCATTATCTGTCATTAGTGACTGCAGTGTCATAAACCTGCTTCTCACCAGCCTTTGCTAAATATTTGACTTGCAAAACATGGATTGACAGTTATGTGCTGCCTGAACCTGTATTTTATTGGTAGATGCTGAAGAAGAAAGAAGAGGAAGGCATGCCATTACAGAGGAGGTACATTTTACAGCATAGCTAGTACACTGTTTTGTAACATTTCTTTGTGGCAATTTACCATTTTTCTGTGTTCTGCTGTTATTAGATATTACTGTGTCATTATCACATAGATATTGAAGTACTGTATTCTCTTTCTGTTTTAGTACAGTGTTATAGTAAACTGCATGCATAGTATTCTAGTTTAGTAAAGTACAGCAGCCCTAAAAATTCTAAAAGCTATGGATTCATATTTTATAGACTCTGTTTTCTGCGATAAGTAATTAGCAGCCAAGCACCGAAGGTGCAGGGCACCCATTGTAATTGTTAGATTCAGTATTATTTATGTTAATACATTTTCTGACATGGGGGTTTATGGTAGCTCATAGAAACCCCTCGGTGGATTTTGGTGAAATTTGGCACATTGACAGTTAATTGTAAATGGCCACCTGTGATAAAAGTGCATGTTACATTAACATTACACTGAAACAATATATGCTTTGATTTTACAACTTCAGAAAAGACACTTAAATTCTTCAAGTGAAGAATGTAAAGAAAGGTCAATCCAATTTAAAAATACATTTACATTTATTTTATGAACCATTTGCTGTAGAACCATCAGGCATGTTGGACTTTCTGCTATTTTGAAATGATTAAAAGCCTACTTTTGCAAACTAGCCCCGTCACCATCAAATTTGGTATATGTTATCTACAGAGGGTCAGAGATATAATTCAAGGGGAATATTTGAAAACTTTCATGAAATTTGGCAACATTCATCTGCTGTACCAGAAAAACAGGAATGCTTGTGTAAATGCTCATCACTTTGGAACCAGAGTGGACGTTTAGATGAATAGATGGATTTTTCTGGCACTCTAATAGAGCACTGAGTACAGTTTTGAAAATAACAAAACTGAAAAGATTTTCCTGAAATGTCAAAAAACGAAACTTGAAGAGCACACTTAGCACTGAACTCCAAATGAAGAGTTCTTCCATAACTAGCTTCTTCCATGCAATTAATATGTAATATTTTAAAGACTTCCATTTCTCCTTAAATTAGTTAATTAGACCACTAAGTTCTCAAAGCACAGGTGTTTTAGATTAAGCATTTTCCTTTTGACATGTTGGTCCTTTTGGCAGTGCAAGTTTGCGGATAGCAAAGAAATTTGAACCCAACCAGGTGAGCACAATAAAAAAAACTATCATTTCATCATGTGCTGTACTGCATTTTGCCTGTCTCTGCTGCAAAATATGTGCCTTCACTGCATTCAGACTTATAAAAATGTTGTTTAATTTCTCAATTACTTAGAGGTCTGATGAAGAGGAGGAGCAAAAGTCCCCATTTCAGAGAAAGTGAGTGAGTTTCCATTACATCAGCTTGCCAGTGATCACTTAAGCTGGTTTTATGCTGTTCATATAAAAAATACTAGGGCAGGTCTTGTTTGAATGTACGTTTGAATGTAAATGTTAAAAATGCATCTTCTCTAGCTCCAGACAGAGACTGTCCTCGCATAGTATTCAGGAAAAGATGGAAAGACTGGCCCAGGCCTCACAGGTACATTCCCACACACATTGTCCTGACATAGTATCAAGGAAAAGATGTAGAGACTGGCCTAGGACTCACAGTTACTTATATGTGAAGTCAGACAGAAATGTGTATATTTATTTATTGTAATTGTTGGAGCTACAAATATTAATAAATGTATCGAATGATGTAATTTTGAATTCCACAAGACAATCAAGCAAACTACAAGACTGCATGGTTTAATGTTTCATTTTCCATATACATTTTCTATCAGGTCTGAAACACGTCACTAGACTGTATTTAAAAAAATATATAATATAAATATATAATACGTGTGCTCCAAGCAGTTCTATGTTTTGTATTCTTGAAAACAGGAGGATATTTTAGCGGGTTGCTGTAATTACAACTGTGTGTCACTGACACTATTTTCCTGTTTGATACAACAAATAGAATAGCTCTGTGATGCATACCTTCCGTTATTAAAATTTGCCTGACTGTTCTACTTTAAGGTTTACTCTTTGTTTGTTATTTTCAGAAATGGGAGGCCATTAAATCACCTACCCTGGTTCACAAGACACTTTTCTTGGTGGATGATGTGTCCAGAAAGAGAGAACTGTTTGAGAAGGAGCAGGCAACACCCGAAAGTAGCCCTTCACCACACAAACAGGTTAAACACAAGACAAATGTAATGTTGCTTTCCATTGTATTTTTCCGCTTCAGGTGATGAGTTGATGATTTAGATTTTTCCCCGTATTAATTTGTTTTCCTTGTGTAGGACTTTCGCACATTGTCTGCTGGAATTTCAGACCGAATTAATCGCTGGGTTCAGAAGAAAGCATTTCAAAGTCTGCCACCACTTAGTTCCACTGTAAGTATTTGCAACACCTTTAATCCTGGTGTGGCGGTGAGCATGATGTCATGTTATTTTTACTTTACTAAATGCTTGAAAGCCTACCTGTCTTTTCCCAACATAGATGAATTTGTACTCACACACACACACACGCACACACACATATAGTATATATATACATATATATATGAAGAGCTCTTTTCCAAAACGGCATAAATCCATTTTGATAGTTTTCGGGAAAATGACATTTTTACTTAGATCCACACATGCAGTTTGGTTAGAAATGGCATCTTGCTGTACATCTTAAACAAGGAAATATAGCGATTTGGCATGAAAT
>JBBPCY010127968.1:0-16933 GCA_037974405.1 Brachyalestes nurse | reverse complement strand
TCTATCTATCTATCTATCTATCTATCTATCTATCTATCTATCTATCTATCTATTTATCTATCTATCTATCTATCTATTTATCTATCTATCTATCTCTTCATGTCCACATTCTTCTTCACTCATCATCATTCCTATACTCATCACTACTCTCTTCATCACTCTACTCCTTATCACTGATCCAGTCCTCTTCATCACTCCTCTTCTCTCTCCTCATTTTTTCCTCCTGTTCATCACTCTTCTTCCCTCGCTGGTGGTCTGAAATAGCTGGATCTTGTCATTTGCGGTGAAATAATGAACCTATCGATGTGGTTTCTGCTCCCTCACCTGCTCTGCTCCAGCTGACCTAAATTCATCTTTAGATTAAACCCACTCGAGGCAATTACAAGTGTGAGATTGAGAGGAGCCCCAGCAGCAGCAAGTTATGAATTATAAATCCATCAGAGCGTTGGAGGTGCTTTCAGTCTGTGGTCAGATCTGATTAAAGCCACAGCCAGAACGTGCTGAAGTCAGGAGGGTGGAGTCCACACTGCTGCAGCACTGGAGCTACACACTCATCATCTGTTACCTCTAGGGCAGAAATCATTAGAGGAGAGCAGAGCTCCAAAATCTGTTTTGTTATTAAAACTTATTTATCCAGTGGAATGATCCAGACCTCACACAGCGTACAGCAGAGATACACACATGAGTACCCAGCCCAGTGTATCTGTCCAACTGTAGGGCAGCTCCACCATTTCCTTTTTTTCCCAAAATTCTGTGTAAACAGAGTGATTAAGAGTGTGTTTGGTGTGAGACGGTTCATTGCACAGACTCTGATTTCTTTGCAGTGGTAGTGAATGGATGTCTCCAACAGAAAAACAGCCATTTTATTCAACATAAATGAAGCTCTACTGTTTTCAAGCTATCAGTGTTTTTAAGATGTCACAAATAAACAATATAGGCTATATCTACATAGTCACCCTGCAGCAGTTCAGCCATGCCTATTCATCGTGTCCTTATAACGAGTGTTTCAGTTCAGAATGCTTTTTAAAGCTACAAAACAGGTCAGCCAATCAAAACAGAGCTCATTTACATTTACCAGTCACAGTGAATATAGATACTTCAAAGGTAAATAGCATCACTATTCGAAATCCGCCATAATCCAGTGGGTGTAAAAAGAGTGTGTTCAGAGTAGATTTCTTTACAGTGGTGGTGAATGGAACCAGATGTCTCCAACATTAATGCCCCCATTTTATTCACTAACAACCCCCGGTGAATCTCAACGGGTTTATGTGGATGTTGATGATAGTAGAATAGTGGAATATAGTAGTGGAAATAGTGGAATACAGTAGTTTCTACTAGTGGAAAATAGTAGAATAGTGGAATAGTGGAGAACTTTTCTTTGGGGACTATTTTGCCTCACGACACACTGCATGTATCCTTTTGCCATGATTGGGTTTTCTCAAAACATCCCAGGCATCAGACAGCACCACTGTAACCATTTCACTGAGAAACTTTCTGTGAGGAAACTTTTAGAGGCACCTGATTCCATTCAGCCCTTTTCTGCACCAACCACAGTTCTGTCTCAGGGAGTTTCTCCAGAAAAAATAGTAAAATAGTGGAGAATTGAAACTGAATTAAATCAGTTTTCTTTGGGGACTGTTTTGCCTCACCACGCCCTGCATGTATCCCTTCACTATGACACCATTTAGGGTGGAACAGAATATTTGACCTCACAAGGTCAGTGTCTTATTGTATGTGGAGCTGTGTGTGATGTAGGTTTGTAGGGATGTGGTTTCTGAAGCTCTTTGACTCTGCAGGTACACAGCAGTTGCCATGCCTCTGCTGTATAACACTCGGTACAGCTCCAGGAGGCGGGTGGCCCTGATGATCGCCATAGTGTGGTTCCTCTCCTTCGCCATCTCCTGCCCCCTGCTGTTCGGCCTCAATAACACAGGTACGACCCAACACACTCTCCACCAAACACACTCTGTACCCAACACGCTCTGTACCCAACACGCTCTGTATCCAACGTGCTCTTTTGCCCAAAACACTCTTTATCCAACACACTCTGTACCCAACACATTATTTACCCAACACATTCTATACCCAGTACATTCTTTATCCAACATGCTATGTACCCAACACACCCTCTAACAGAACATTCTTTACCCAACACACTTTGTGCCCAGCACACTCTTTACCCAAGGCATGCTGTACCCAACCTAGTCTTTACCAACACACTCTGTACCAAACACGCTCTCTACCAAACACACTCTATTCCCAACATGCCGTTTACCCAGCATGTTCTTTACCCAACAAGCTCTGTACCCAGCATGCTCTGTACCCAACACATGCTATACACCAGCAAGGCTTTGTATGATTTATTGATGCCCAGTTTTGTTGTTTTTCTTTCTCTAAAACTCTTGATTACTTGATTAAGCCTCAAAATAATCTGAGTGTTTGATTAGTAATATAATTAATACTTACAGCTGCAAGACTGTGTAACACAGCGGCAGCAGAGGAGGTTCAAAGCAGCCTTGAGCCTCGATGATATAATCTCACTGCGGCTTTATATACATATATATATATATATATAAATACACACGTGTGTGTGTATGTGTGTAGAACATCAGGGGTCAGTCTGCCAATCACTATACACACAAAGACACACACACACACACACACACACACGCACACACTCACACACACACTAATACATATTGATACACACACATACATATAAATATGCACACACACAAACACATACACACATATACATACATGCACACACACTCTTTTCCCCAAAACACACACACACACACAAACACACACACACACACTCAAATTAGCATTGAGGCTTTGTTGCTCTCTTTGAGTCTCAGAGGACAGGAAGCTGCGTTGTGCAGGAAGATCTTTACTCATAGAGAGAAAGAATTGCATCATCATCCTTCTCTAATATTTAATTTTGTGCCAAAAACCATGTGGTTCTTTTGTTGTTTTGTTTATTGTTTACTCCTAAAGAGGGCTCCCAGTGTGAAAACGTGTGTCTCCTGCCGGGCAGCAATAGACTGTTTCGGTCTATTGTGAAATCTTTGAAAGGCTGTGCATCGTTTATTGATTAATGAATGAATCTTTATTTATTTTTTAGATTTTTTTTTTATTTTTATCTATTTATTCTGTGTGTTTAGATGGTTTGATGGTTTTGTTTGAAATATGAGTAAATGTAGCAGAAGATGTCTCTTGAACACATCTTACCTGTCAAAAAGTATCGAGACTTTCCAGTATCTGACTTCACTAATGCTCTCATTCAAATCCTCACAGCAATGTTCCATCAACAGTGCCTAACGTCATTAATGCTCTCATTCAAATCCTCACAGCAATGTTCCAGCAACAGTACCTAACATCATTAATACTCTCATGCAATTAAATCCTCACAGCAATGTTCCAGCAACAGTGCCTAACGTCATTAATACTCTCATGCAATCAAATCCTCACAGCAAAGTTCCAGCAGCAGTGCCTAACGTCATTAATACTCTCATGCTATCAACTCCTCACAGCAATGTTCTGACACTAGTACCTGACCTCACTAATGCTCTCATACAATAAAATCCTCACAGCAATGTTCCAGGATCAGTACCTGATCTTACTAATGCTCTCATACAATCAGATCTTCACAGCCTTTCCAGAAGAGTAGAGCCTATTTACTCCAGAAACGGGCATTTTCTTCTGTTAGCACCCCTGATTTCAGAAGGAACACTGGTGTCTGCATAGTTACACACACACACACACGCACACACACACTCACACACACAGTGTAAATGTGTGACTGATCACGCTTCTCTAAAGAGCGGAACACACTCCTGGAGTGTGTGATGGGAGGCGGGCAGACGTGTGTGTCCTCCACCTGGAGAGGGATTATCTAACACAGCGCTGCATCCAAATGAATGACTTTAGAGGCAACCAGAACACACACACACACACACACACAAAGCACATGCATATATACAATGTATTTCTAAAAGCATCCAAACACCTCTTTGTCCAGCTCTCAGAGTATTAATGGGACAGCAAGAACATTGCTGTGAGGATTTGATTGTATAAAAGCATTAGTGGTGTCAAGTACTGATGCTGGACCATTGCTGTAAGAACTTGATTGCATTCAGCCACATTAGTGAGTTACAAACACACACCCATTATCCTCTCCACACACACACACACACACACAGCGCTCCGCTCCGCTCCGCTCCGCTCCGCTCCTGAGCAGTGATAGTGCAGCGTGACACTCGTGCCTCTTGTTCGGTTTTCTAAGTGCTCCATCTCCACGCTCCTGCTTTTCTGAGAACAAAATTCAACATTTCAGAACGGAGAAACAAACAGAGGTTCAAGGTCTAAGCATCTTATGAGTGTTTCACGGCTTTAGAGTACTTAATCCTCCTCCTCCTCCACACCTTCACAGCATCTGTTTTTATTCTGCAGCTTTTTCACAGTGTCTCTGCTTTCCACGATCTCTGTCTCTGTTTTCCAGTGTCTCTGTTTTCCAGCATCTCTATTCTCTGTCCTCCAGTGTTTATGTCCTTCAGTGTCTCTGTTCTCTGTTCTCCTGTGTCTCTGTCTCTTTTCTCTGTTCCCCAGTGTCTCTGTTCTCCTGTGTCTCTGTCTCTGTTCTCCAGTGTCTCTGTTCTCTGTTCTCCATTGTCTCTGTTCTCTGTTCTCCTGTGTCTCTGTTCTCCTGTGTCTCTGTCTCTGTTCTCCAGTGTCTCTGTTCTCTGTTCTCCAGTGTCTCTGTTCTCTGTTCTCCTGTGTCTCTGTCTCTGTTCTCCAGTGTCTCTGTCTCTGTTCTCCAGTGTCTCTGTTCTCTGTTCTCCAGTGTCTCTGTTCTCTGTTCTCCAGTGACTCTGCCTCTCTTCTTAAGTGTCTCTGTTCTGAAGTGTCTCTGTTCTCCAATGTTTCTATTCTCCAGTCTTTCAGTTCTCCAGCATCTCTGTTCTCCAGTGTTTCAGTTCTAAAGGGTCTCAGTTCTCCAGCGTCTCTGTTTTCTGTTCTCCAGCATCTCTGCCTCGGTTCTCCAGTGTCTCTGTTCTCCAGTGTTTCTGTTCTCCAGCATCTCTGCCTCTGTTCTCCAGCATCTCTGCCTCTGTTCTCCAGTGTTTCTGTTCACCAGCGTCTCTGTCTCTGTTCTCCAGTGTCATTTCTCCAGTGTCTCTATTCTCCAGTGCCTCTGTTTTCCAGTGTCTCTGTTTTCTAGGGTCTGTTCTCCAATGTTTCTATTCTCCAGTCTTTCAGTTCTCCAGCATCTCTGTTCTCCAATGTTTCTATTCACCAGTCTTTCAGTTCTCCAGTGCCTCTGTTTTCCAGCGTCTCTGTTTTCCAGCGTCTCTGTTCTCTAGTGTTTCTGTTCTCTCTTCCATGGTCTGATGTTCTGTTCTATTTTGTTTTTGTCCAGCGAGTCTGGAGGTGAAGGACTGCAGTTTTGCAGATCCAGCATTCGTGGTTTACTCATCCGTCGCCTCCTTCTACGTTCCGTTCATTGTGACTCTGCTGGTTTACGCTCAGATCTGCGTGGTTCTGCGCAGGCGAGGCAGACGGACAGCACCCCCCCGCAGACGCGGCCTGCGCTCCGAACCAGCGGATGTTCTCCGACAGCACAAGGTGAACCAGGCTTTCCACTTTAACACCTATTTGTACTTTTTTTGTTACCCATGTTTCCATGCCAACCCGAGGAAAAATATCTATCTGTAAATGCTGTCTTGTTCCTAGTTTGCTACAAAAATGTAAACAAAACCCTTTCCCGTACCAGATTAAAACTGAATAAAAACTGGTTTATTTTATTCCCATCCAGTTTAGGCCTCTCTAAAGTCCTAACCCTTTAATTTTAATTTCTTTCTTTTTAATTTCTTAATTTTAAGATCTTTATAATGAAATGAGAGGGCCCGTCAGAGCTCAGGGGGTCTGAACTCTCCTGGCTTTGGAAAATATATTCTGGTACTGAAACGCTGAACTGTGTGTGCATTTCATCGGCTATGTTCTGTCCTCAGAATAAGTGCACTCACCCTGAAGATGTGAAGCTCTGCACCCTGATAGTGAAGCCCCCCACTGCCCCCTCACAGCGCAAGAAAGTGGTGAGTAACCCTGCAAGACCCCGCGCACCTGTCCTGACTCCGCCCATCTGTCCTGACCATGCTCAGCTGTTCTGACCCCACTCACCTGTCCTGCCTCCGCCCACCTGTCCTGACCCCGCCCACCTGTCCTGACCCCGCTCACCTGTCCTGACTCCGCCCACCTGTTCTGACCCTGCCTACCTGTTCTGACCCTGCCTACCTGTTCTGACCCTGCTTACCTGTTCTGACCCTGCCTACCTGTTCCAACCCTGCCTACCTGTTCCGACATCCCCCCTCGCCTGCCTCTGCCCACCTGTCCTGATCCCGCTCACCCGCCCTGACTCTGCCCACCTGTTCTGACCCCCGCTCACCTGTCCTGACCATGCTCACCTGTTCTGACTCCGCTCACCTGTCTTTACCCCGGCCACCTGTCCTGCCTCCGCCCACCTGTCCTGACCCCGCTCACCTGTCCTGACCCCGCTCACCTGTCCTGACCTCGCCCACCCACCCTGCCTCCACCCACCCTGCCCTCACCCGCCCACCCTGCCTCCACCCACCCTGCCCTTACCCCGCCCACCTGTCCTGAACCCGCCTACCTGTTCCGACCCCGCTCACCTGTCCTGACCCCGCCTACCTGTTCCGACCCTGCTCACCTGTCCTGACCCCGCCTACCTGTTCTGACCCCATTCACCTGTCCTGCCTCTGCCCACCTGCTCTGACCCCGCCCACCCGTTCTGACCCCGCCTACTTGTTCCGACCCCGCTCACCTGTCCTGACTCCGCCCTCCTGTTCTGACCCTGCTCACCTGTCCTGACCCCTCCCAACTGTCCTGATCTCACCTTCCCCCCCAAAAACACACTTGATCAAATTACAGCTGCTGCTACCTCTTTCTTTCTCTCTCTCTTTCTGTCTCTTTCTCTTTCTCTCATTCTCTCTCTCTCTCCCAGACGCTGGTAAAGGAGGCAATTGTCCACCCCCTGGAACCAGAGCCTGGGTGTTTCCAGCAGCAGCAGGCCGCTCGGGCTAAAATCTCCCTCTCTGTTTCTGTGGCACCCAGCCCTGCCCCCCCGTGCCCTGTCCGGTCCTCCCTGCAGGACAAAGCTCACACACGTCCAGGATGGAGGGAGCGGGGTGGGGAGAGAGAGAAGGGAGTGGCGGTGAAGGAGAGAGTGAGGGGAAGACTCTCTCAGCAGAAAGAGAGGAAAGCAACACAGATGCTCGCCATTGTGCTAGGTGTGTGAGAGCGAGAGCTTCACTGATCTACTTTGGGATGAGCTGGAGTGGCATTTAGAACAAATCATCCAACATCAGTACTCATGCTCTTGTGGCTGAAAGCAATCAAATCCTCACAGCAATGTTCCAACATCAGTACCTGGCTTCTCTAATGCTCTCCTGCAATCAAATCCTAACAGCAATGTTCTAGCAACAGTACCTGGCTTTTCTAATGTTCTCACGCAATCAAATCCTTACAGCAATGTTCTAACGCCAGGACCTGACCTCACTAATGCTGTTGTACAGTCAGATGCTCACAGTAATGTTCCAACATTAGTACCTGATCTCACTAATGCTCTCAGGCTGCAATCACATCCTCACAGCAATGTTCCACCATCAGTACCTGACCTCACTAACATTCTAGTACAATCACATTCTCAGAGAAATGTTCCAGCATCAATACGTGACCTCACTAATGCTCCTGTACAATCAAATCCACACAGCAATGATCCAACCTTCCCCATCAGTACCTTAAGTGCTGGAGTAGGAGGTGTCTCTGTGCTTTTAGAAAAAATTGTATATATGCATGTGGTTCAAGGTTCATGAACGTGTGTGTGTGTGTGTGTGTGTGTTACAGGTGTGTTCATCATCTGCTGGCTGCCCTTCTTCCTGACTCATGTGCTGAAGGCCAACTGTGGGAGCTGCTGCATCTCCCCTTCGCTTTACAGCGCCGTCACCTGGCTGGGATACCTGAACAGTGCTGTCAACCCTGTCATCTACACCACCTTCAACATCGAATTTCGCAAAGCCTTCATCAAGATCCTGCACTGCTGAACTGGAGCTGGAGCAGAGTGAGAGGGAGTGGAGCTGTAGAGGAACCAGGGAGGAACGGAAAACTCACAAAGGACAGCAGGAATGAGAAGGAGAAGAGAGACACCATGCAGATGGAATATACTTCAGAAGTGAACTGGAACACATCGTAGGACGTTTGCGTTCTGTTTGTGCACAAGGAGACTGGACACGCACACACAATTGGAATGTAGGACTTCCGGCCTATGAAGATCCGGAGAACATCTAGCAGCTCTGAAATGCATGACATAAAGCCATTTGAAAGATATAAGAAAGACTTTATTTTGAATTGAAATCATTTCAAAATGATGCTGTAATTACTGAATCTGGTTGCAGTTTTTATTAAATGACTCAGATATGGTGTGTAGCCATGCCTACAAACGAATCATGGCCATGCCCACTAACTGCTCAGGGTTTAAAGTCACAGCGAAGTAATGCTGGCGGTCGAGCTGGGGACTGAACAGAGTGAGAGCTCAGTGATGAAGAGAGAGTGGTGTTCATGAATCAAGCTCTTCCATCAGAACGTTCTACTGCAGCTCAGAGACCAGAGCGTGTGAACTGAGAACCTCACACTGCGGCCTCTTCGCCGCCGGTTCTGCATGGTGCCCTCACACATGGCTGTCTGATCTGAGAGGCTAAACGGTGCTGTTCTGATGATGGATGCTCCTGCAGCTGGTGTTTAAGACTTCCGTCTCCATCCAGTTGCTGTCTCTGCCCATAGAACCGTCTCTCAGAGCCATGGCTTACAGAGACCAGAGCAGAACCTCTTGTGGAAGGAGACACCAGACACTCAGGCTTTAGTACTAATGTGGAGGAATCTGTGATCACACACATGTAGAACATCACATCTCCACACACTGCTCTGAGAGACTGTTCCTCAAATGCACATGCATAAAGAAGAGAATTCTGTGCTTTTCCATGAACATGGCCTTTCCTGAAGAGTCTCAGACCAAGTGAACATTTAAGTGAACATATTTGCCATTAAAAATATCAGTTGTGACATAAATTTATATATATGATCATCACTTAGAAAAACATGGTAAACCCATTGGCTGTAACGTCTCATCGATTAAACATGAACTTTTGGTGGTCAGAGTTTGTTTGTGGTCTCTGAACCATGTTCACCAGGCTTGATATTGTGTGCTGTAAACAGCTATGAAAGAGGTGATCCTGGGATTCTGGTCCATAGAATTTGAGACGGAGGACACTGGAACCCTGCTAGTGTTTCAAAATCAGTGTGAAATCGTGGCTCCTCTCACTCCTGGGTCTCTGTGCCAGATGAAACATGACAGTACTGGTTAATATTACTTAGCTCCGCCCACATGTGCGTGGTGACAAACCAAAATCACAAGATTTTTTTAAACTAATTGTTTTTATTAATATTTAGACAGAAAACAAAACTGAAATTAACAACCCCACTTCCAAATCCTCTTTCTACTCAGCCCAAAAAAACAAACCCTGTGTGAAACATTTGGGAGAAATACATTAAATATAGATATAACATATACATACACATCCACAGAGTATATATATAATAAGATTATAATCTTTCACAATAATCTGTTTTATATTCCCTTCACTAAAATGTGATTTATTTTTCTGGGTACACCCCTACCGTGTCTGTGTGAGTCCACAGGTGTGGCGACAGGTATGAGTCACATTGCAGGTGCGGTAATTTGAGTTGACACTCTTCCAGGTTGTGCACTTAAGAGATTCTGCTGCTCTCACGATGACTGCCAGCACCTAGTACCTGCACACCAATCCTGTAATGTGATACACCCACTTTTTTTCATCAGTGACTTTGCACCTTTTACGAAAGAGTGAATTCATAGCTCTAGTAATGCAATACTGTCATCGTTTAGATCCTCCTGCAATTCATTCATTTTTGCCCACTGTGCAATAATTCATGCAAACTATATGAGTCTTTCTTTCTGCACTGTCCAGAGGATGTCCTGGCCTTTAATTATGACACATTTGTGGGGTTTTGGCCAACAGAGCATACGAACTTTCTTATCAAAACCACTGGTATCACATCTTCCTAATTTTATGGTAACAAGGGTGATCATTTTTTGCAGATTTTATGGTTCTATTGCTAATAATCACATTTCTACAATACGAGAGTTTAAGCTTCATTTTAGGGTGATGTCAGAAATGTGCAGTCATTTTAACCCTTTAAAAACACAACTTCATTGTCCTCAGTTGAGACATCAGGACTCACTGCTTCCCGTTTTCCAGTTTTCAAAAGCTTGATTTGCCAAACTCTTGAACTGATGCTCTAAATAATTAATTGTACACTTGCTAAAAGTGCTTGAAACTATATGTGTGACCATTCTGTGATATGAGAACACACCACAGCACACAGTGTGAACCCCATGAAATTCTGATCGCAGGGCGAATGCTCTAACCACTATGTCTCCTTTCTTTTCGATTACATTTCAACCCTGTTGTGGAGGAGAATATTTTGCAGGACAATGCTGACTACATACACAACTGAAAACTTCTGATGAAACGTTTTAACAGAAACACAATGTCCAGTACAAGAGATAAATGATAAAAAAGGAATAAATAAGTAGTGACAAGTGAAGTAATATTAGAAACTCTCATTTAAACTCTCTCGTAAAACCTGCCTATTCAAATTAGCTCACCGCGTTCTGTTTTGTTGTTGTTTGTGGTGGTGTTGTTTATAATTTTATCATCTTCTTCTGGCTCTTTACATTTGTGGCTTTTGTAAAGCGACATGAGGTATTCAGAAAAGTGCTATATAAAATAAATGTATTATTTCTTATTGTTATTATTATTGAAAAATGAGGGTTTTTTTTTACTGTAAAACTTGAATGATCTTAATGGAGGTGACACTTAGGGGGTTACAAAAGTCAAAATACCAGGAGAATAATGAGTGTAAATCTGGCATGATCATCAATACTGGAGTGTCTTTCATCACAGTGCACCCTCAGCAGGTTCCCAAGCACAGTTTTTGGATGTTCTGCTGAACCGTGACTGAGTGTATATTATCCTCCACGGCTCGGCTCTGACTCGACCCCTCAATAATTAACATGCATTTTTCATCAGGACTGACGTACGGCTATCTGTTACAGCCGGCCCGCCACGGCCACCGTCCCCACGGAGACACAGGTCAGAGCTTACCAGGAGAACAGGAGGACAGAGCAAAGGGTGGCAGGATCAAAAGCAGGCCTCTGGAGCAGATGGAGAGGAAATGAGACGAGAAGATGACTGAGGAACCCCACGTCTTCCTGGTGTCCTGCTGATGCCTGTCTATGCTCCATGACTTTGAGATTCACTCCTTTGTTCCTCCTGCTGTCCTGGGGCTTCTCCAGAGCTGCTGGAGTCTCAAGCTGAAGAGCGGAAGAACAAGAACCTCATCCGTCATGGCCTTGCCACAGGTAAGGGGTGGGGGACTAAACAGACGCTGGACTAAATAGGGTTTTCCAATATAGTCGTTTATTTTCGAGGAACCAACAAGCAGCTTAGAGATTAATTATTGAGCATTGTGTGTGTGTGTGTGTGAGGTTGTGTGTCAGTCATTTCCCAGAGCACACAATTACGAGCGAAGAAATCTGAGCAGTGAGGTAAAGGTCTAGTTAAACATGAAGCGAGAATTTTCCGGTATACTTTCAGAAGATGACCATAAAACAATTTTCTCCGGGATCAATAAAGTTTTCTGATTCTGATTCTAAAATCTATTTTAGATTTTATTTTATAAAATCTATGAGGTATCAGAATCTATTTAAGGTCACCTTTAATGCTTTTCAGGGTGGAGCTTAACCGGTTCTCCACTGAACCCAGATCAGTTGATCAGTCGAGACATCTTAAGGTCCAAATGTAATCTTCAGAACTTTCATTCAGAACTGGAGCTATGCGGCTAACATCGCTAACACTAGAAATCAATAGTCACCCAAATCTTTTACCATAAACACAAACCCAAAAACTTCTCTGGACCCTCAAACCACATCAAGCTCTTCATTAAGGTGGATCAGACTTGTGGATGTGGTTTAGGACACACTGTATGGCTTACTGTAAGCTGTAAAAATGAACTAAACTTCTTCATTAAGGTGGATCAGACTTGTGGATGTGGTTTAAGACACAGTATGGCTTACTGTGAGCTGTAAAAATGAACTGAATTTCTTCATTAAGGTGGCTCAGACTGTGTCCTGAACCACGTCCACAAATCGTATCCTCAGCTTATTCTTTACATAATCCTCTGCTCATTTTTACAGCTCACAGTAATGCTGTGTCCTAAACCACACCCAGAAGTCAGATCTACCTTAATGAAGAGCTGGATGTGGTTTGAGGGTCCAGAGAAGTGGGTTTGTGTTTATCGTAAAAGATTTGGGTGACTATTGACTTCCAGTGTTACAGTCTAGTGCAACGTTAGCCTCATTTTTCCAGTTCTGAATGAAAGAAGATAAATTTGGACTCTGATATATGAACTTTATTTGAGTTCATTCAGGTGTTCATTTGATTTTATCACCCATAGCGTTAAATGGATAATAACTGTTGCAGGGTTCTTTAATAAAGCAGTCCAGTAAAGATCATTAATGCCTATCATCTGCTCTTTTCCCAGCAGGGGGCACCACACCAAAATCTACCCATTGTCTGTCCACCCCAGCAGCCTCTTCATCCCCTATTACTTCCACACACAGGCCTGCCTCAGTATGCAGTGCTGCCTCCACCAATATCCTCGGCTCCATTCGCAGCCCCACCCACTCCCACAGCCCCAACTCTTCCCACGGCCCCGCCTTTGCTGACGGTTCCTCCCCTGACTGTTATATCTGCCTCTGCACCAGCATTTCTGACTCCATCCCAAAACGCAGTTTCCCTCAATGCCTCTGCTCTGGCTCAGCTGCCCCTCCTCCTCAGTCTCAATGATGCTGGGACAGTGTTCGCCTCTCTCCCCCTGCCTTTCCAAAGCCCCACCCTCTCTCCTCTTCCCACACATCTCCTCATCCCACCCACAGCACCAACCCATCCCCAGGTACCCAGTGTATATCAACCCGCCCCTGACTCAGCACCTGCACCTTCAGCCGAGCCACCCAGCTCCAACCCCTTCCCTCAGAAGAGTGAAACTGAGCCCAAGGCCCAGGGGGAGGCACTGTCTGCAGAAGGTTCAGCCCCAGGAGGGGGCGCTGCTCTGATTAAGGACACGCCTGAGGAACAGTCAGGTGCAGAACCTCTTCTACTGAATCTACTCTTCTAGAACTTTCTACGTGAAACTCCACCGCTGTGTTTACATGTTGCCGTTGAAAAAAAAACACATCACGGTACATAAACTATGACGTTACCATGGTGATAGCATTCCTGCCCATAATTCATAGCGGATACTGAATAATTCATAGTAAACACTGACAAATTCATAGTAGATACTGAACAAATCATAGTAGACACTGTATAATTCATAGTGGATATTGAATCATTCATAGTAGACACTGAATAATTCATAGTTGATATTGAATCATTCATAGTGGATACTGAATAATTCAGCATGTTTTAGGGTCTTCAGAGATAGTAAGTGAATAATGAGGTGAAGGCAGAAGGGGCTGAGTCTGTGTTCCTGTGTTTTCTTCTCAGGTGCAGCTGTTCGTTCTACACATTGCTCTCGTCCAGTGATGATTTCAGCTCTCTCCACTGTCTTCATCATCTGTGTGATCGCAGTCACTGTAACAGGTCTGCCTGTACTTCATCCAGCGGAGTCACACTCATCACCAACATCATCAGCATCACAATAATAATGATAATATTAATAATCATCATCGTCATCGTCATCATCATCATAATACATGTAAATGGATAAGTGTATGTGAGCTTACTGCATTTGTAGGAAGAGGATGGAAAGAAGTAAATGAAACACAATAATTGTGTTTACACTGATATAAATGTTTTTACTCTACACAGTGATTCTTCTCAGGTAATAAAAACCAAAATACCTCATTATAAACAAATATAAACTTATTTTTCCTCACCCCCGACCCTTCTCTCTTCCTTAGTGAAGTTTGTGTACTTTCCATACAAAAAGCCAGACAGCAGCGCCTCCTGTGACATCCAGTGGAACTGCAGTTTCACCTCCGCCCCGTTCTCCACCTCAGACAAGACTCCTGCCAATCAAACAGTGAACATTTCTTCAGGTATGAGGAGCTGGTGTTTAACAGCTGATCTTTCTGATTAACCTGCTGCCTTAAGTCCTGGTAGAGGAGAAACCTAATCAGAATAAAACCTTCATATCTTCTGGCTGTTTTACATCTTTACGGGAAGGACTTGCAGTGAACATTTATTTTTGGAATAAATGGGCTGTCACCAAGTAACCAAAAGATTAGATTTAACATGATAAATATTTGTGATATTATTATTTACAATATAAATGAGATCTATAATGGAAAAAAACATATAGAGGTGAGAGAAAAAATGTATACAGTGCAGTACTGCAATATTTCTCGGAACAATATTACATTTAAATTTAGATTCACAGCATTTAGCTGACGCTCATATCCAGAGTGACGTATCCAGAGCAGAGGCCCTGTAATAGAAAAGGGCGCCCGCGAGTTACGCCATAGATCCATTCCTTCAACGGTGATGTAACCCCGAATTTTGGTGTAAGCTGAAACACACCCTAGCTTAAGTCACTTACTGAGCCTAAAACAGTTGTAAAATCATAAACACACAACTAAGCCACAGAAAATGACACACATCGGTCCCATCACGAAAAAGGAAAACTCCCTCACTCGCCGCATTACCGCACTGGCTGTGTATTTTTCCACCGAGCGCAACCGAACTACTTTGCCCACGTAGTGTGTAAGTACGAGGCTAACAGTGTAAATCGAGTGGGAATGGGAGTGGGAGTGTGCGTTGTAAACTTGAATAAACTTGTCATATGTCGAGACTGATGTAACTTGAGGACCCCCTGTATACTGATACAGCACACAAAGTTTTTTTTATTTCTATGCTTTAGAGACACCCATGCTCAAATGACATGTTTTTTTAAATGAAGAGTCTCTAGGGTCATGTTGATGACTTTCTTGTAATTACGTTGCCAGATCTGTCCCTCGGGGGTTATTGATCACCTCTGTTTCCTCTGAATGGTTAATGATCAGCACCGTTCTATTACTGATTCAGTCACGCTCTTTATTCAGTCAAACTCTTACTGTCTCTCTCTAAATAACAGCACATGCGGTTCTGCCTTTACATCAGTTTGGAGATGACAGCGTGACCAAATGCTGGGCGGGGGACCAATTAGAATTTTAAGTAATCTCAGTTCAAACACCTGTGATGTTGTTTGAACTGAGACAGTAAGAGTTCAGTCTAGCAGAGTGTGACTAAATCAGTAATAGAATGGTGTTGATCAATAACCCCTTAGGGGAAACGCTTGTGATCAATACTCATTTAGACGTGATCAGTCAAGCTGAGAACCTTCATCAGAGAACAAACAGAACAAGGAACATTTAACACCTCAGACATAGACATTAATGGGTTAAATACATCAGCTTCAGCCCCTGAATCACATTATTGATTATTGTACAAATATACTGTATTGTCAGGCTGTGCGTTTGTGTGTGTGTGTTTCAGACTGCGTGCCGTCGGTGGGTGCTGATGGTCGGCTGGTGCGGATCGTTGGGGGTTCGGTGGCCGCGGAAGATCAGTGGGGGTGGCAGGCCAGTCTGCACTGGAGGGGGCAGCATGTGTGTGGGGGGTCAATAATTACCCCCCGCTGGATCATCACCGCTGCACACTGCTTTGTAGAGTAAGTACACATGCACACTCATGTGGGAGTGGTGAGAGAAATTTGGTAGGAATGTTGGTAGGGGTGTGGTGGTGGGAGTGGGGGTGGGAGTGGAAGTAGTAGTGGGAGTTGTTGGAAGTGGGAGCGGTTAGGATGTTGATGATGGGAGTGGTTTGTGATGGTATGGGCGTGGTTAACGGGTGGTGGGAGTGGTAGTAGGAGTAGGCAGGGGTGGTGGGAGTGGTTGGAGTGGTGGTAGGTGTGGTTAGGGGTAGTGGGAGTGGTTAGGGGTGGTGGGAGTGGTGGTAGGTGTGGTTGGGGATGGTGGGAGAGGTGATAGGAGTGGCCAGGGATGGTGGGAGTGGTGGTTAGGGATGGTGGGAGATGTGATAGGAGTGGCCAGGGATGGTTGGAGTGGTGGTGGGAGTGGTTAGGGGTGGTGGGAGTGGTTGGAGTGGTGGTGGGAGTGGTTAGGGGTGGTGGGGGTGGTGGGAGTGGTTAGGGGTGGTGGGAGTGGTTAGGGGTGGTGGGGGTGGTTGGGGTGGTTGGAGTGGTGGTGGTTAAGTGGTTAACTGGGTTTTTGTGGCAGGTACAACATGATGCTGGAGTCGGACTGGCAGGTTGTGATTGACACGGTCATTGTAACACAGGGCAAACGTTACAACACCCTGCAGATCAAAACCCACCCCAAATTCTCCCAGGACTCCAACGACTACGACCTGGGCCTCCTGCGCACTGAGACTGAGATGAGGATGGGAGGTGGGACATTTATTTGGGCAAGAATGAACCCAAAAGTAAAATATTTTAACTAAAAATGTTGGTTTCCTTATCTTACTATTTTACTATTGCGATACTTACTATTTTACTATCGCGATACAAAAATGTCACGATATGTATCGTCGAGTGTTGGTGATACCGTTGAGACATGATGGAAGTTTAACCCTTTAAACGCCAGGGTTTTTTTTAACCTGGATTTTGACATCAATATTTCAAAAGCTTGTAGTTTAAAAGGGGTTAAAGATAGAGACTTACTGTAAATTAGAAAAATGTTGGGTATGACCCAAAG
>JBBPCY010127948.1:0-16935 GCA_037974405.1 Brachyalestes nurse | reverse complement strand
GATTTGTTTTCTTTGAATTATTCTGTAAACACTGCATCATTTCTCTTATTTTGATGTTTTGTCATTTCCTTTAAAATGATGCTTTAAGGAACAATATTTTAAAACCTGAGAAACTGAACATTTTTGAAGTGGTCTCTTGTGTGTGTGGGTGTGTGGTGTGTGTGCACTTACTGTTAGTAGTGTGTGGAGGTTTAACCACCCCGTCACTGTAACACTGATGTCCTGTTGGGGCAGCAGATTGAGGCTGCACTGGGTTAACAAAGCCTGCCCGGTTGAAGAATTCTGTTGAACACAAGAACAAACAGAATTTGACTTAAAATACCGGAAGATTCAGGATATACATCAAGTACCGACATTAATAGCCTACTGTGATTAAACGGTTATGGCATCATATATTTTCTCATTTTAATTCCTACTAAAAACAAATAACTGAAACCAGAGTGCTGGAGCTCTTTGTAATCACTGGATTAAATAAAGCCAAAAGAACAGAAAGGTACTGACCAGCTGTGGGGTGAGAGTGAGGTCTTCGTTAGAGGGCAGACCTGCCACAGTGAAACGTGGAGCGGTGCACTGGGAGCCAGCAGTCTGAAGAAAATAAACAGGACTGTAACCACGAAAACATTCACAGCCTCGTACGCTCTAAATCATCACTGACAGAAAAGCACAGGCTGATTTACTTTTATGCCCCACTTTTACCAGACATACTGCATTTTTAACACATCTACTGACAGAAAAACAACAAAATGTTCAAAGAGATCTTGACAATATTTAGAAAATAACAACATAAATGTATGTCTTAATTAGCAGCACCCTTGGTAAAAAAAAAATAGACAACCAAGGTAGTCTTGGTTTACAGTGGAATGAAAATAGTGATGCACCATTAAAACCCATTTTAGTCAAGGCATGGGCTTAATCTGTGTCTGAGAAACCTGTACTAAAAGTAATCTAATATTTATGCAAAGTAAAAAACAAAATCAGATGTTATTCCACAGTATTTCATTCTTTACCAAGAGTGTCAATAAATCTATAGGGCACTGTAAATAGTATAGATATACAGAAATAATAAAGTGAATATTTAATAGAGACCAAATACAGTACACAGACAAACGTATTGGGACGCCTGAACATTACTAACATGGACTTCATTGACATTTCATTCAAATATATAGACTTGAATATGGAGTTGTTCCCCTCTTTGCAGCTATAACAGCTTCCACTCTTCTTGATGGTTTTCCACAAGATTTTAGAGTTTCTGTGGGAATCTGTGCCCATTCATTCTGTAGAGCATTTATGAGGTCAGACACTGTTAGATGAGAAGGCCTGGCTCACAATCTCTGTTCCAGTTCATCCCAAAGGTGTTGGATGGGGTTGAGGTCAGAGCTCTGTGTGGCCAGGCCAGTTCTTCCACACCAAACTCCTCCAGCCATGTCTTTATGGAGCTTGCTTTGTGCACTGGGACACAGTCATGCTGGAATCGAAAAGGTTCTTCCCCAAACTGGGTCCACAAAGCTGGAAGCATGATGTTGTCCAAAATGTGTTGGTATGCTGAAAGATTAAGATTAAGCCCTTCACTGGAAGTAAGGAGCCTAGCCCAAACCCTGAATAACAGGTGTGTCCCAATGCTTTTGTACATACAGTGTGGTTTCAAATGATATATAAATTAAAAAAAGAAACACAGGGTATATGACATCACTCAGACCTTGAATTGTATATAACATCACTCAGAACTGAATTTGATGCATGGAACTAGATTCACAGCTCAATATTCCCATAATATTTTGAACAGAATTGATGCTAAGTGATGACTATCCTCTCTAATGAGATCAATTTACAAGGGAGGGGGAGTGTGTATGACTGATGATGCTGTAGAAGGTTTCTGATAACTTTGATGTTCTAACAATAATTTTCACACATTTTCTCATTTGTGCTTCTTAATATCAGGATGTCATATCAGATGTTTTGTTGCTCCCCTGTATGATAGCAATGGTATTTTTGTGTGTATTGTGTGTCCCAGTACTTTTGTCCATATAGTGTAGTTGTAGCAGCAACAATGTATTTGAGCTAGCAGTATTATATTAAGTCCCTTTACCTGCATCTCCAGGTGGTCCCAGTCTCCCAGGTCTCCCAGGTGCCCCTTTTTCTCCCTTTTCTCCTGCTTCCCCTTTTGAAACACACATGTTTCACTTTGAATGCTGTTGCAGTCCAACAATGGCTGCATTTCTTTAAAATCATGAACTATACTGTGTAACCCCCCACAGCAGAAACGTATGGAAAAGCTTTGGTCAAAGCCTTATAGTAGCAATTAGCCAGAAGTCACAAGTAAACCCTCTTCACAGTGGGATGACCACTACTTAGACTTTTTGTGTTTGATACTGTGCTGTGTGGTGTACCTTTGAGTCCCGGAACGAGGATTTGGACCGAGCAGGGCTCCTCTGGCATATGCTGAGCAAGAGCTGACCTCAAACCCAACACAGTGAACAACACACACAATGCTAAGTTCTGTCCAATCATTCTGGAAACGCCACTGGTGCAATAAAAATCTATGATCAAAAGTGACATGTGAACATATAAAAAATTTTAACAACATGCCAAGAGACAAAAGAAAAAATATGCCTCTAAAGACAAAAGATAAGAAATCACACACACACATATGTATACAAACATGCATACAAACACGCATTCATGCATAATAGGATAAATAAGGCCTTTAGTTGAATAATTAGTTATATTAATTAAGGATTAATTAATGATAATAAATAATATAGTAACAATAATAATACATTCAGTCTAAGAAAACAAAAGTTAAACTTTAAAATCTATGAAAAGTGACGTTAGAACACTATTACAAAGTGAAATATCAAAAAAATTATTCAAAAAAATTATTTCAGCTGGTCAATACACTGGTGTAGCATCAGTTCATATTTTTTGGCGTTGCTTTTCATTTAAGTTCATTTAGATTCAGTGTTGCATGAAAGCAGGTCACATACAATTATTCAGAGGCAGTGGGTTATGTATATGCTGTAGCGGATGTTATTTATACAAGGCAACATGAATTGACGTCAGCTGTGCTGACCGCACTGCTAAGCAGGCAGAATAATGGATAGTGGCTGCACCAGCAGTGGAAGAGCAAATAAGCTTAGCTGAAAGTGACAGTTGTGTTTTTGCCTTTAAAGTGTAAAGAGGCAAACACAGACCTACTAATAATGCCCACACCAGTATGGCACAACTACTGCGAGAGAGGCAACATTTGCTAGGCAAATATATAAAGCACACATCAATCCTAATGCTGGATACTTTGGATCCTTCCTTCACAAGAACGTTTATGTTTAGCAGACTCTCTTATCCAGATCGACGTACATCAGTGCTTAAGTACTCTCTGTCTGTTCTTTATACCTGTAAAGCTACACTAAGATCAACACCTGCTTTTTACCAAGTTAGCGCCAGCTAAGTTACACACCTTAACAAACCCTGTCAAAAGTCAGAGGTGAATACACAATTAAGGAAAAACAGTTAAGAAGGTAAGGGCCTGAGGTTTTTTCTAGTAGAGCAGATACTGAATGCGCCTTAATTAAAAAAAAAAAAAGGAGTGACTAGAGCACACAGCTGATGCCACAGACTTTATGCTGAGTTTATTAGGTACCTATATTTGTCCATTCCGTGCACTTTTTAGGTTTACAATTCCTACTTGCACCATATATTGTGCCCTTAATCCTATTCATGAATAGGAAGTTACCACCAAGGACCCACCACTCCCTAGACATTATTTGCATGGTGGATCATTTTCAGCACTGTGGTATCAAAATGGAAATGTGTGGTGTATGTTAACATATAGTGTACACTTTACTAGACACACCTACCACACTGGTCCATCTTATAAATCTATATGTAGTAACTATGGTTTGTTTCACGAAGCAGGATTTTTTAGTAAACTGGGCAACTTAAGCTGTCTTGGACAGACTTGACTTGATGCCTCTCTGATAAATCCTGCTTTGTGAACTGACCCTCGCCCTCCCTGCCCACTTACACTAAGTATACATGCTTCAAGCTGGTAGTATTGAAGAAATCAACCTACCTTGAGCAGAAAGTCCAGTGAATATATTACACCCTTGTCTTCAGACAGAGGCCCAAGTGAGGCTGAAAGAAAGTCTCTCTCTCTGGCGGTCTGTCTGGCACGGCATGCCCCGTCTGTCACGGCTGTAGCGAAGAACAGGCCAGAGAGAGAGCATGTGTATGTAAACACACAGATAAGCCCAGCTCTGCTTTACTCCTCTCTGATTAGAGCCTGAGAAAGCAGCAGGGTCATTGACAGAGCTCCTCTGAGCAGATAGGCCACATCTCCAACTGGACCGACAAAAACATTCTCTAAATTCATTAGCTTTCACATAGTTAGTACAGAAAAATAGGGGAAAGGGTATCGTTACACTATCGATGAAAAGTGAAGTACTAAGTTAAAGTAGCTCACCTAAGTTAAAGTAAAAACTATAAATCAATAAAGTGGCCCCTTGTAGTCAACAAGTGAACGCACCACAGAGCACGGTGCGAACAATGTGAAATTCTTTCTCTGCATGTGAAGCAGTAGGCAGCCAGGAACGCAGCGCTCGGTACCTAAGTGGTGCCACTGGCAGTTCTGGGATTTGATCCCATTACCTTCCGATCACAGGGCCAACTCCCTAACCACCAGGTTACCAGCTAAATTATTATACAAATACACACAGCACCTGCGGAGTTGATGCTTCTATGGTCAATTCTGTTTGGGTGGCACAAAACGGACCTACACAATATTAGGCTTAGGTTTAATGTTAATCTAATTGGTGTAAAGTTGCCTTCTGTATTATTGACTCCTTTATTATGAAAATTCCCCTTAAGGTTGATCAACTGTTGTCTTTACTCAGCAAATGTGTAACTAATGGCACCCCTTCATTTAGTATTTTGTAGTGGTGGATTTGGGCACTTTCAGGTGTGTAGTTAAATTTCATAGCTATTGATTGATTTATGAAGGTCAGCCCAGCATTATCTCTTTTGAAACACTTCTCTTATCTTCTCCAAGTTGATGAATGACTGAAGGAATTCGGCCTCTGTGGCAACTTATAAAGACCACCTAAGTGGTCTTCAAAAACTTATAAGTGGTCATGCATGACTCCCTGTTTCACTAAATAAATATACTTGGAGGGCCACTTCAAAGATTGGGTTCACGTATGCCAGAATGGTCACTTTCATTTCAACATGTTAAATATTAATTGTAATATGGTTGAGTTACATTTTGCTCATAAGAACCTTATATGATTTGTTAAACAGATTCTTTTTTTAAACACTATCTGTACTTTAGCTTTCTCTCATATTCTCTTTATACTCATCTGTGGAAATGATGGAGCTGACTGTAACGCAGACTTAAAATAGTCTCTTTTTAGTGTTAATGAGCAGAGAAAAGTATGGCTGCAACTGATTTCATATGCATTAACAGTAGAAAACTAAACCAGACTGTAGTGTAGACTTTTCTCCACATGGTGACACTAAATATTTGAAGAAGGAGGTTTAATTCACAGGTTTTACCAGGATTATTTAATTGTGTTCATATTCCTCTCTGATCACTTGTATTCACAAAATGAATGACACCTGTGGTGCACACGGGTTTAGGTGTCTTGCTCATGCCATTAACTAGAACAGCATGGCACTGCGTGACTCACTCACACCTGCTACATGCACCGGGCCTGAAGGTCTGGGCAGGCACTTGCCTGCATCTCCAAAGCTGTTAGTGTGGGGTCTGGGGCTCCAGCCATTGCACTAAGACCATCATCTTCCATCTGGAAAAATACAGAAAAAAGTCTAATGATGATGAACCAGCTGGGCAGTTCTCGTGTAGCCTACAGCATTTGCTCACTGCACTGCATCATAATGCTGTCAGTGGAACCGAAGCTGAGAAAAAAATGTGGCAGTAGTTTTGCACACACGTCAGTGTTAATGAATCAAGACCTAAATTTATTAAAACAAAAGCAATGGCAAAAGGGTAATAACTGTGTTACAAAAAGATTTGGCAGTCACTCAATCATAGCAAATGAAAAAAAATCACTCCATCATGGTTTCAGTTAAAGATGATACAAGATATAAATTGCAATATATAATATAATATATATATATATACACACACAGACTTTTTTCTGTAGAGGGTGGAGGTAGCTCAGTGGGTAGGATACTTGCCTCTGGATTCTCTGGGTTCTCTGAGCAAGACCCATAACCCCAAGTTGCTCCAGGGAGACTGTCCCCTGTAGTTAGGGAAGGGAAGGGAAGTCGCTTTGGATAAATGCCATAAATGTAAATGTACATGCATACATTAGGGGTGTCACGTGATTGAAAATGTATCTTATTAATTACAAGCTCTGTTATTAATTACTCTAGATTAATTGCACAAATTTTTGCACAAAAGTATTTTTTTAATTTTATGAATTTTGGCATATAAGTGAATAAATAATCAACATTACAGATTTTCAGTGTCTCACATTTAATAACTGTTTCTGCACCGTTCATGTGCAGTAATAGTCAAAGCAATCAAAAATATGACCTAACATGCTGAGGGAAAAATGCTTCAGCAAGAACTATGATAGAACCAAGTCCATCTATAAGGTGCAGTTTAAGACAATGTACATACAATTACGGGCGTCAGAAGCATTTTAATGGGGGCATGTGCTGCACTTGGCGTCTTGCGTGTTTCACTCAAACAGCACCCCCAAATATAATAGTTCCGGTGTTATGATGAATTATGCTGCTTTGTTGAAAAATGCTCCCTTTAAGTTTATACAGTTCATAGTCAGTTTATAACACTGATAATTACGAGAAATAGGCAAATAATATGCATAATCCGAGAAAATCTATTTTATTTAAATGAGAAGAGCCTAGATAGATATACAGATCTTTAGAGGTGCATAGAGCCAGTTTATACAGCCAGGTTCTAACACTGAGAAATTCTACAGTGATGCAGGGCACAGGCTACTTCAGATCATGCAATGCTTACATCTTGTGTTTCTGGACAGTGCTGATGTTTCCTAGCTTCACAGCAGACTAGCTTCTGCAAATTCCAGAAGAAAAGGCATTTTAGAATCAAAAAACTTTCTTGATCCTAGAGGAAATTGCTAACATAATGATGGCATATATATATATATAGTCCTAGGCACCTGTGCAAATTGTTTGAAGTCAATTATATCAGCAGTGGGCTTCTTTCTGCTAACAAAAACACAGCTGAATATTAGAATACATGCAAAGAAACAAGAAAGCAGTAAAAATATCAAGATTTCTTCTTTCTAAAAAGTACACAATAATTTGTGAGCTGGTTAGAAGAAGACAGATTTGGTTCCAGGTTTCTGCTCAGTGCTTCCAGTCATTGGGTGAATGAATAAAATACCATAAGCAACACACCTAATTTAATCTACTGAGGTAAAAAGAGCCAAACCAGGTATTTGATTGAGCTGCAAGTAAAACTGGGCTTTCATGAGGAAAGAGGTCTAGAAATAGTTAAGTGAACACTTTGCCATACATAAAACCACCATTTACTGTATTAATATAGTTTGTATTTGTTGTCATGTTAGTGTTTTTACACTAACTTAACACCACTGCCCAGCATAATTTTCTCAGGGTTTCCCAGCAGAATGCTGCCCAGAACATCACACTACCTCCACCAGCTTGACTTCTTTCCATAGTGCATCTTGGTGCCATCTTTTCCCCAGGTAAGCGACATGCATGTATGCGGCTATCCACTTGAAGTAAAAAAAAGTATGATTCACTAGTTTAGGCTATGTTCCTTTATTGCTCCACAGTTCTGATGCTCATATTCCCATTTTTTGCACTTCCAGTGGTGAGCACGAGTCAGACCAGCGAGCTAGCAAGCTAGCCGTCGTTCCCCATTCACATTCTGTGAATCGAGATTCCACTTTATACAGGTGATTATTATGTCCATTTTCATTTTTGTCAGACCAGACATCAGTTATCAGTTTTCATAAAACTCCCATGATGATAGAAGTTTCCTCAAACGATAAAGAATCAAGCGTTCAGACCTGTACTGTTCGCTTGTTGACCAGCACACATGCACTCATCCACTTGTGGAGAATATGGGAGAGAATTAAAGGAATCTGACCATATCATTTTTTCCACATCTCTGTAAAGAAGCATTTCTGTTCGTGAGGGTTTTATGCACTGCAACCTTGTACCTATAATATCATTTTCTTTGTTGTTGTGCACAGACTGTTCTTGCTGACACTGGCTGATCACATCCTGCAGTGTCATCCTCAGTCACCTGAGAAACAGATGTTCTGCTTTTCTTACATATTGCACTAATGCATTGCTCTGAATGCGCTTTCATCCACAGTTTCCAAATTCATTTTCTGTTCCTTTTGAAAGGATGGGCCAGGGGTCACCACTCTCAACCACAAAGGGTCAGACTGACTGTAGGTTTTCTTTCTAACCAAGCAGGAGTTCACCTCATATAACTAATGAACTGTTTTAAAACTGGGATCCACTAACAAAATAGGCAGCTGGCTGGCCTAGTGGTTAGTGCGTTTGCCCAGTGATAAGGAAGTTGTGGGTTCGATTCCCAAGACTGCTAAGTGCCACTGAGGTTCCCTTGAGCAAGGTACCATCCCCACACGCTTCTCCCTGGGCGCTGTGTTCCTGGCTGCCCGCTGCGTCACTTGGTGAATGGGTTAAACTCAGACCAAGAATTTTGTGTTCTTCACGCTGTGGTGCGTTCACATATGCCAGAATGGTCACTTTTAAAACAAGCAAAATCTGGTACAATTTTGTTTGATTGGAATGAAAGCCTTCAGCCTCACTTCCTTTTTGTGGTAAAGACTGGTGACCCCTACACTGTCTTTCCCTTTAGTCCTGCTCAGCATTTTTGACAACATACAGGGATTTTAACGACATTACATTCAAAGACATAGACTTTAATATGGAGTTGGTCCCCCTATGCAGTTAGAATGGCTTCCACTCTTCTTGGAAGGCTTTCCACAAGATTTTGGAGTTTCTGTGGGATTTTGTGTCCATTCCGTCTGTAGAGCATTTATGAGGTCAGACACTGACGTTGGACGAGAAGGCCTGGCTCACAATCTCCATTCCAGTTCATTCCAAAGGTGTTTGTTGTGTTCTTCCACACCGAATTCACCCAAACATGTCTTTATGGCATGCCCCAATACTTTCGTCCACATATTATATCTATGGTGCTTCTTTTCATTTCACATTTATGATAGTTTACATCGGTGCACATCATGTCCAGCTAGTTTTAAGCAATTTCACTCTTATTAGCCAGATACGTAGATATAAATTGTTCTTGTGCATAAACTGTGTATGAATAATTGACTATTCCTAATATCTGTATTTATAACTTGAATACAGTTGGTGAAGTAAAAAAGCATAACGAGTAACAAACACATTTGCAAACGTTGCATTTACGTACAAAGTTTTTAAAGCCAGCATCATTACAATTTTAATTAATTTGTCAGGCATTATAAACATACAAATGTGTTGGCGCACAGGTATTAAACTGAGTTATGAGTTTGTACTTTTGCATCCTGCATTCCAAATATACTGATCATTTCTGAGTGTGCAGGGGTTCACAGACAGACCACCTCCCCAGCGATTCACAGCTGCTGCTTTGTGGTGAAGGGGCTTTGCAGTACAAATGGCTGAAAATGAGGTGTCAAATGACTTCTCATGAGAGACCACCACATCAAACAAACTAAGCAAGAAACTGCAAGAGATGGAACTTGTTGTTGATGTGTTGCTTTTATTTCAGATGGGTTTTTTTTTTATCTGAGCTACACAAAAGGCTCTGAGACTGTATCTGAGTGTGCATTTTGTCCCTGCGGCAAAGACATTTGTAATGCTATTGGTACTTTTTGTACAAACGCAAGAGAAAACTGGCAAGACATTCTCGGGAGTCCCCCAGGGTATTAGAAAGCGTTTGCCGAGAATGTGTTCTTCCTACAGCTGGCTAACATCTCTTTTTCCCCCCAATGCTCGCTTCAGATTGTGTTCGCTCAGACCTGGAGAGGCAGAGAAGCAGAGCCAGGTGCACTCTACGGATCCAGAGCCCTGGGAGGACGAAGGCTTGCCTAGTGGAGCATGACAGCCACCGCATCCTGCCTGACCCAGGGGCACTTTTACAGGGACGGTACACTGAGCCAGGTCAGGATCACTGTAAGCAGGCAGCTCTGTCATCTTAAAGTCTGTCCCAACAGTCATTTCTTCTCATTAAATGGACAGGGTGAATTTAACAAGTAGGCAGTTTGACTTTTAAATGGATTGGAAAGAACCATACGAAAATTCTTTAGAGCGTCTAAGCAATCAAGATGCTTTAAAAAATACAATTCCTAAAGTGTTCTTAGCTCAGACTGCACACACAGTTCTAGTGAAAACTGGTTTAATTGTTATAGAATATTCACATTATGTAGAATGTGAAGAAGAAGAAGGAAGGAAAGAAAAGGACAAAGAGGAACAAGTACAAGGACAAGAAGAACAAGAAGAAAACGAAGAAAGATTCTTCAGGGAACCAAAAGGCCAATATGCAAAAATGTCTGTGGTTGTGACATCACAACCAGAACAATTTCAGCAGCATTTAATTTCAGTTCAGTGTAGATACGTTTAAAAAAAAAACGATCTGACATGGGCCTTTTTAAGGATATTTCACCACATTCATTAAACCTGGCTCTGTTCCTGTGTTCCAGTTCACAAAAAAGCATACAAATCTCACTCAAGTGTATTGTGTTTCAAACATTTGTCCCCTGACATTGAGCACCACGATGACCCACCATATCAACACATAATGAAAGAGGAGTCTTTTAGAGGGTAGAGCGAGAGAGAACAGAGATAGAAGAGAAGAAAGAAAGAAGAGAGAAGTGAGGAGAGAGATAGAAAGAGAGAGAGAGAGAGAGAAGAAAAGACTAGAGAGAAATAGAGAAAGAGAAAGAGGAATGAGGGATTGCTCTATTTTATAGCTGTCTGTCATTTAACTGTAGAAATGCTCAGTGCTCATTGTACAGATATGGGCACTATATGGACAAAAGCATTGGGACACACCTGTTTTTCAAGGTTTGGGCTAGGCCCCTTACTTCCAGTAATGTTACTGCTTCATCATACCAGGACATTCAGCATACCAAGTAGCCTAAATGTTGGTCTCTAATGTCTGGATCTGGATTTTCCAAACCGTATAAATAAACCAGGTCATATTTCTCATATATATATATATATATATAAGCTTGGCTGACCCAGAGATAAACTTCCTCTGGTGTACAGACTGTGAATAATCCTATAGTGGATTGTACAGTGTTCAGCTCCAAGCTAATCATCCACTCTGGCCATTAGAGCCAGCGGTCTTATGCTCTGCTCTCAGCGGTGCCACACAATGGCTCTGATTCAGGCAGTTTAAAGACTTTCATCACCTGCAAGGTAATATGAGCCCAATTAGTCACAGGTGCACCTACCACTTATTTAAGTGCATTAAAGAGAGTTAAAAGCATCGCACTAATGATAGTTTTGCACAACGATCTGCTTGATATTAACATTGTGATGATATAATGAGTGCACATGTTTGATTTAAAGCACTTCAAAAATGGTGTGTGAAATGATGTGTGCTAATATGCTTGACATCTATTGGTTGGTTTATATATATGTATATATATTATAACGCATATACTTGGAACAGATGTCTTTTAGAGTGGCAAATGGCATCCCGAACAGCGTGTGGGTGCGGAGGTGTGTTTTGTTTGTATTCAGAGCTGTATATGGACATGATTATACACTGGCTGGATTTTCATGTGGTTCAGACGGGCGGAAAAATTCCACTGAATGTCAATGAAGCACGGGTCTTGAAAACTCCCGACGTATTTCAATGCCAGTAATGCGTGCCATTAGCCACTGCGTGTTCACACCGAATATTTTTCTTTGAGGGGAAGAAAAAATAACACAAGAAAAGGAAGCTTTCATCTGAGCGTGCTCGAGTTATGCACCATCTCTAGAAGCGACCATGGGGGGAAAAAAAGCAACACGAAAAATCCTGCAGCACAGGCTGTGCTCCTCTGTTCGAATGATTTTTGCTCTGTTCCGATAACCCTGATTATTTTATGCATTAGCAAACCCTCCTCAAAGAGGGGTCTTGCAACTTCCTCTAGGAGCTGACAAATAAAGGCAAATTACTTTACAGAGTACACAAGACACCTGTGTCAGGGACCGTAAGAAATGAGCAACCAGTGAGTCAGAGAGGGCTCCGAGGTGACACATATCCATCAGATCTGAACAGAGCTTCCAAACAAACCTGTCCCACGATGACCCACCATATCAACACATAATGAAAGAGGAGTCTTTTAGAGGGTAGAGCGAGAGAGAACAGAGATAGAAGAGAAGAAAGAAAAAAGAGAGAAGTGAGGAGAGAGATAGAAGGAGAGAGAGAGAGAGAGAGAGAGAGAGAAGAAAAGACTAGAGAGAAATAGAGAAAGAGAAAGAGGAATGGGGGAGAGAGAGAGAAATTGCGAGAGAGAGGTAGAGAGGAGAGAGATGGAGAGACAGCATGAGAGATAGCTAGAGAGAGAATGAGAGGAGAGAAAAGCAGGGAGAGAAATAAAGAGAGGAGAGAGAAAGAAAGAGAAGAGAGAGGAGAATGATTGAGAGAGAATGAGAAATAGCTAGAGAGAGAGATGAGAGGAGAGAAAAATAGAGAGAGAGAAATAAAGAGAGGAGAGAGAGAAAAAGAAAGAGGTGAGAGAGATAGGACAGAATGAGAGGAGAGAAAGAGAGTGAGAAAGAGACAAAAGAGGAGAGAAAAAGGCAAAAAGTGGAGAAGAGACAGAAAGAGAGAGAGAAAGAGAGAGAGGCAGTAACCCGCAACAGATGGAGGAGATGACTCTCATTCTCTCCTAATGACTCCACCAGCACTGCCAACTCCGGAACAACAAAAACAATTATCATGTCCTCCTAAGACATCATTCATGTGCATGATCAATCACCTCTGCTAGGGCTGCTACTCCAACATCAACAGAATGAAGCTCCGCCACCTTTCGTCTATTAAGACGAACCCAGAAAAATGAACCCAGAGGAGCAAGAAAGTTTTCCACATCAGTCACTAAATAAATGGTTCCTAATGGGTTCCTCCATTCTAGGATCTACCTTCAACTGGTTAAGAGCCTTAGAAGGTTATTTAAGCTTCAAAAATGGTCTTCACACTTGCACATCTCAAATAAATAAATAAATTATAAATAAAAAAACATCTATGGAAAGATTCTTTAGGGAACCAAAAGCGGTTCTTCTATCGTTTTTAAGAGAATGTATGATGAGAAAATCCTACAGAGCAGTAATATTAGCTCTCCTGTCCACTCTCTCTGCACACGCCTGGATTAGCAAGAGCCCAGCAAGGTGCCATCAACTCCCAAACTCCATCACATCTAAAACATCCCTGCGTTTCAGAAGTGACAGTTTTAGCACAGAGAGATTGGATCAGAGTGACTGACCCAATATCAGCTGCTCCCAACAGCCCTGCTTCACTCACTTGTCGAAGCACAGACCATGTGCTCCACTAATGTTGAAAACTTACTAAAAGCTTGAGCCGAAACATTGGGGCACATAATATCCTTTACCAGCGTCACATTATAGTACATACTAACCCGTCTATGTGGAGTATGCACATAGTCTGCTCATCAGTTTTATCACTGAAATGCATAGACTCAGGTAAAAGTAATGGGAATTAGATTCCTGAGCATTTTTGTAATAAAAGCTGCAGGGACAAAGTGACTTTCATGGAACCCATATAACCCATATAGAGACACTTTAGTTATGTAGGTCACTGCCTTCAGGCTAGCTTTTACAATAAGACCAGGACAAACTATAACATTCAGAGCAGTAAGAAAACAATAGATTAACTAAAGATAAGAAAATTATAAGATTTTTTTAAAAATAAAAAGCAAGTTTAGTATATCTCAGGTCAGATTAAGTATAGTTCATCATATCATTTAAAAGACACCATTCTGTTTATCGTTTAGAAAATTCTAACTCCGTTGGAATGCAATTGTGCCACCTCTAAAATGTCTTTTGTTTTGTTATGATGACACCATGCACCAGTGGGCGGGAAAAATAAAATCAACCAATAATATCATGTTCCATCTCATTTATTGAAAATTCCCAGAAAGCTCAAACATTTTCCCTTTTCATTCCACTTGTAATTCAGAAACATGTCATGGTGTGGAAGATTAATGTATGTTTAGGTCATTTTCATCTTGGCATGTGGCATTAAGACGGGTGCTAATTTCACATAGTAAAAAAATGACATGTTCTTGGTATGAAAGCATGTATACGTTGTACTGAAAAAGGCTGAATGTAGTGATGCACGATCAGAATTGAACAAGATCAGAATTTTTGCATGAATTTCAAAGTCGGTCACCATCGACCATATCCACCATCCACCATATATATACATCATTGTAACACGTGTTGGGAGTAACGTGTTACAATGCATTTTTAACCCGGAATGAAGTGATGTTTTTTTCTTCATACAAATTCGCCAAAATCACAGCGAGATCAGCAGAGAAACGTCTGCGCAAAATGTTTCACTTCTTGTAGTCAGACAGAACAGAGCATGGGCGCATATGGGGGACGGGCAGGGACGGACTGGCAATCTGTGTGTTCTGGAAAAGTCCAGAACGGCCGTCCGGCCATCGGGCTGCCTTTCTCCTTAACTGAAAAATCAGCAAACACCAGCAGAGGGCACTAATACAATCGTTTATCAGGCATAAAATCTATAGGGAAAGACAACACAAAAGAGTAAATCTTTCTGTTGTGTTGGTTGGTACATATCACAGTGAAACACAATGTACTTAAAATGTGTTTAACTCTACCTCAGTTTACCCCTGAAAATATGCCAAACCCCTTACTTTAAATTATGTGGCCATTAATTTGTAAACCAATCCCTTAATTTGACCTTAAAAGTGGATTTAAGGTATGGGTGTAAAACTCCTTATTCCTAAACATAAGGCATTTTTTCAGGAGGTTCGCTTATTTAAGGGGCAAACTTTAAAAAGTAAGGGAAATTAAGGTAAAAAGGTAATTACGGTAATTTTAAGGGGTCAAATTAAGGGGTTGGGTTTCATAGTGTATATAGCTGTTGTATTTGTATTTGGAGGCTTAGGTTACTTTCATAAATGCAGCCCCGATCATCACCACTGGTTTTGAGATGTTACTTGGTGTGAGATCAGGAGGACCCTGCTAGTGGCTGTTTCTACATGTCTAGCTGGTGGGCCTGTTTGGGAGAAAGTCCAGGGCCGTTTTTTAGTCCCAGTCCGCCCCTGGTCCTAAACCACGTCCACAAGTCTGATGCACCTTAGTGAAGAGCTGGATGTGGTTTAAGAGGGTCAAGGGAATTAGTTTGGTTTGGTTTTCAGGGTTCACAAACACGAATAATAATTCTGTCATAAATTAAATGATCATACCTGGAGCGAGTTTGGTTGCGCCTGCACAGAACAAGTAGAAAAGACAAATAATTAAAATACATATAGACAAAATTAAAGAAAGCACAAAAAATACACAAACCTGCTCTACTTTAAAAGACAATTTCACTATTTTTTCAATTCAGTGTTTGAGATAGCCATTACTGTGGATAACTTTGAGTCTGAGTTACCAAAATCATCCACAGTAGGTCTGGTTTGAAATGATACATTGTAGAGACTCGGATTTCTTTACAGTGGAGGTGAATGGAACCAGACGTCTCCAACACAAATACAGGCATTTTATTCTCTATCGACCTCCACTGAAGCTCCACATGTCTCTGAGTGTTTATATGGATGTTGATTATGGTAAAATAGTGGAGAATCTGAACTACTTCACTTTACTTTGGGGACTATTTTGCCTCACGACGCCCTGCATGTATCCCTCCACCATGAATGGGTTTAGTTTTAGGACCAAAACTCTGGTACAACAAAGTTTTGGGCGTCGGCCGGCGCAACCGTAACCATTTAATGTAACAACTTTGTGTGAGGATCTTTTAGAGGTTCCAGACGTCTGGTTTCATTCACCTCCACTGTGAACAGTCGTATGAGTGGTGAGTTTCACACCAGTCCTACTCTGAACTCCTCTGTTTAAATCTGAAACACTTAATTATGCAGGAATTTGGAATAAAACATACCGCCATGTTGCTGTTATCTATCAGCACTGCTAGACCAACCACTCTCACAATTCCCCAAATCCCCCATAAGTCCCATCAGAGCATCAGCTAAAAGAGCGCCGTGCGCATGTCGGACAGCGTTAGCTGCAGGTTAGTGGGAAACGGGAAGGAGAAGCACAGATGCATGTAGTTCTTTTGTCTACAGAGAAAATGAAGGAAGGTTCATGCAACACAGTAGGTCTTACTGGGCTCAGGGGCTATGCCACTTGCGGCAATAGGCGTCGGTCCTGCCAAGAAACAACAGGTTGCACCTTCAAGTCTGGCAGTTGAAAAGAATGCAGCACAGAGACTAGCTTTGTGGCCGTCGACGTGGTCAGCGCTGGCAGCAGCCACTGGCACTGCCATGGCGGGGTGGCGGTTTGGGGTGAACCGGCTACAGAGAGCTGCATTAGCTTCAATTTCGCTAGGCAGAAATAGCAGAAGGTTTAGCAAGCTTGCATTTGGGTCTCTCCTCCCTGAAAACCCCCTGATCAGAGGTCAGTGGAGGAACGGGACATGGTCATATTTTGCTATGATACGCACTACATGTCCAAAAGTATGCAGACACCCCCTGTAACACTGGTCAACACATTTTTACAGAAGTCATGTTCAGAGATGGACAGTAACGAAGTACATTTACTTGAGTAACGTACTTAAGTACAGTTTTTGAGTATCTGTACTTCACTTTTTTTGATAACTTTCACTTCACTACATTTGAAAGACAAAACCGTACTTTTCACTTCACTACATTTCTGTCGAGGTTCTCGTTA